>MEHQ01002486.1:546681-592416 GCA_008828725.1 Saccharina japonica
TCCTATAGTAAAACCAACATAATATTATTTCGGCCATATATCGGTCAATACGCCGACTAATTCGACTTTAGAAGTCTTGACAGGATCGCATCAACAAGGGGAAGACGTCAATGTCACGTTTTTGCTGCCTGCGAGCCTATCAGGCTGTGGTAAGAACCGCCCGCCAAATTACTAGGAAAATGTATTAAGCAAATTTGAAACCTTAGGGGAAAAAATACACTTCGCGGAAATTACTTTTGCACCATAAATGAAAACGAGTTAGAAAACGAAATTTGGCAGGGGTGTTCTTCATGACCATACGAAAAAACGACAAGATGGCCTTTTTTTGTTTTCGTTTTGGTTCGTCTGTAATGTTGGGTCAAAGTTGCCGGGAAAACAAAAAAAAACGTTAAAATGTACCTTATTCACCAAAAAATCATTTTTTCAAAAAAGGCCATCATGTCGTTTTTTCGTATGGTCATGAAGAATAACCCTGCCAAATTTCGTTTTCCAACTCGTTTTCATTAATGGTGCAAAAGTCTGAAGACGAAATGTTCCTGTATTTGCTGGAACCAGCTCGTAAGCGTTCCTGATTTTTTTCCCCATTGATGGTTTACTATTGCTAAGGGCTCCGCTCATTGAGCTATTTTACGTCTTCCGAGTTTTTTGTCGAGCGGCGGCGGCGGCGGCGGCAGTGGTGCTTTGAGGGTTTTAATGTTGTTGCGTGGCTTTTCCCCCTTGTTTCGTGATCCTCTTCGTCGCCTCTTGAATCTTGAACCGCTACGTATCAATGTTCAACCGTAACCCGTAACCTTCCTTCGATCTTGGTTTGACCTGTCCGCGTCAAAATGAACAGCCTTCCGTCTTTCGTCTTCCGTCTTTCGTCTTTCGTCCCCATCGCTATGTACTATGTACTCTCGTAAGGTTCAGTTTCTAGTATATAAGACAAAACGATATATACGACTGCTGCAGGCTGACACTAAATACCCTTCTGCTCGCAATAATTTCGGCATATTTAGGCGTTTTTAAAGAGCTTGAAAGTACCAGCACAAATTGGTAAGCCGGCGACTACGTTTATGTTTCTACCGGTATTAATAGTTGTACATACTCGCACATGAAAATAACATGAGTTGGCGACGTGTCACATGGGCCGTAAATTGATAAGAGAAACATAACAAAACAAAAAAAGCTGTGAGATCTATGCAAGCGTGGTTTCATGCTTGCTATTCACACGTAGTCATATTTATTAAAAGTGAAAAATCGATCGCGCGTGATCACGGAGTTGTGCGTTTTTGTATCTGACTGCCTTATTTATGCCTCGGATCGTGTTTTCGTTAATTGAAAAAAAAACGAAAAACCAGTTGTACTGGTTGGCTTAGTACCCCTTTTGGGAAATCAGAGGGGGTATAATTGACCATAAGAAATGGCAACTGCAGCAAAACGGTCACGGCGTGTTTCGTGGGAGATGATACATACCTAGTACCACTCTGTCCTCATCTATATAGCACGCTTATCACACGCAGCTTGGAAAAAAATATCGATTTCAACATCTGAGTGTCGTCTTGTCAAAGTTCTATAAAACCATGTAATATGAGCTCTGCCTATTGGCTGGGTCAGTGTCTAAAATGTGAGCCCACCCCCTCCGCCCCCCCCCCTTCCTCCCGCCTCTTTATACCCGCTCGCTGGTTTCGCAGATATCGACCCCGACTCCCCTGAGCACGATGCCAAGGTACGGTATCGTTTTGTTGTTTTTGTCTGAGGGGCGGAGAAGGAGTTCCATTGGTAAAGGCGTCATGAGGCATTGGCGAGAGGCGGCGTCCCGGCAAAACGATCGAACTTGGGTCTGTAAATGGAACATGGATTGAGGGATAGCTGCTGGTTGTTTCCTGGACAGCAACAAGGAACACGTATATACTATTTTTGTATTCATAATGTATACGTTCTGGTATCCAGGGGTGGGGTAGACGACAACAGGAGTAAACGACGTACATACGCTCCTAACAAGGTCATATCGAAAAAAAAGCCAGCGAGGCGGGATTTCTGGATGAAACTGCGAAAAGCGTTTCCCCAACCCCCCCCCCCCCCCTCAATTCTGCTTTACTTGGCTTCAAACAATTTAAGGAATACCCCCTCCTCCCTATCTTAAGTCTCGAAAATGGGTATTAATAGTGAGGTGTTGAGTTTTTTTTTTCCCACGTGAACTCCTGTGGTATACTTCGTATAAATATTTTTACATAACTTTCATCTTGTACCAGCAGGTATATGTTTGTGTCACATTCATCAACTGTTGTGTTCGGGCTCGGTCACAATGCTGTACACCATGCTGCTCTTCGGCTGTTTCCTTGTTTTTGTGTTTCTTTTCGTTTTTCTCTTACTACTCGTGCAGCAATTTTCCTCTGGTTTTGTGTACATGGTCTGCGGTTCTTATCCAGTACGTTCGACATTGCATTTGCCGAGCTTCCTTGTTTTCTGAGGTATAATCTCTGTCTCGTGCAGACGCCACCGCAGTCAGTAATGAGAAGCCAGCAGTACCGCTAGTATTGATGACCCAGAATCTGACCAGTACCAGTACATCAGTCCCTGTACACCAGCACAGCAGTACCCGTACCTATGAGTACACTCCAGTATTTACCTCAGGGCACGCCAGCCCCAAATTACTCGGTACGGCCCAATGACAATACCTGACAGGACGCCGTATGCCCCAGGCTAAAACACCACCACCCCCCCCAACAACAATGACACGAACAACAACAACAACAATAATTCCACCACCAACACCACCAACACCACCAACACCACCACTCCCAAACAACAACTACAACTTCAACTTCAACTACAACTACAACTGCAACTTGAACAACACGCACGCGTGTGACTGTGCGAGCAGGTGGTGACGTTCGAGCGCTGGCTGCTGGAGAACGGTGGCAACTTTCCGCGCCTGGAGATCCGACGGTATGACCCAGAGGTGCGAGGGGTGCACGCAAGAGGCGCGATAGACCCGGACGAGGTCATCGTGGAGATCCCTCTCAGGTGAACGATGGGGGAGGGGGGGAGGGGGGGGGCAGCTGGCTGCCTACGGTCTTCTCTTTCCACTCTAGAAAGGGGGAGAGAGAAAGGTGGAGGGAAGGGGGGGAAGAGAAAGAGAGAGGTGGGGAGAGAAAGGGAACGGGAGAGTGAGAAAAAGGAGGGAAGGGGGAAAAGTAGAGGACAGAACGATACCAGCGCCAGAGAGAGAGGGAGGGAGGGAGGGAGGGAGAGGGGAGCACGGACTTGGACGGCTTTCACGCTCGGAAAAATCCGGAAGAGGATGTGCCGGAAGGGGTGGGATGGGGGAGTGGAGATGGAAGCCTTAACACGGCGTGCGCTATGGCGAAAGGAAGCTCACCGGCGCAATGCACACAGGCGGCAACGGTCGCATGACTCCACCGACTCTTGTTTTTTTGTTGAGCGCCTGCTGCGATTTTCGCTCGAAGCTGTCCCGGGGTTTCCTGGGTAGGTGGCGTCGCCTTTTGACCGGGAGGCGTGAGAGTGGGGGGGGGGTATATCTCCTTTTTCCCGGGAGCCTTGGCGGGGGCTGTGTGCGTACGTACCCGCAGGATGGTGGTGGTGCGCGCTGGCTGGGGTGTGCCCGGGGTGGCGGGAGGAGCTGTCGGGAGGGTTTTACTGGAAGTTGCGCCTGCTCCCTCCGCTGTCGTTTGCTGTGGCTGCTGCATCCGCCGTACATAGCAGCAGCCGCTATGCCAAGTCTTGCGTGGGTGGATAACATCGCGCTCTTTTTTTTTTGTTCTTATAAACTTGAAGACACCGCCACCATACTCGTAGGTTAACGCTTTTAGCCGTCCCCGCCTGCCGTGTCTCCATTCCCTCCCTTGCGTCTCCCTTCCTACCCGCCCTCCCTCACCCCCTCCTTATTTCCTACCTTCCCACCCCCCACCCCACCCACGAATTTTCGCGGTGGTGTTTTTCTTGCCCCTTTTTTATTGTTGTATTCCGGCGACGCGCGGTCCCCTCGCCACCGCCAATGCTGCCACCAAAACCACCCAATACCAAACAAACGCTAACACTAACGTCAATACCAATACTAATACCATATCAGCACCGACGCCAACACCAACACCAACACGTCGCCAGCACCAACATCACACCAGCACCAACACCACACCAACAACACCACAACAACGCCAACACCAAAACCATACCAACGCCAACACCAACACCAATACGAACACCCTGGACAAACATTAACGCTAAAACCAACGCCGACACAAACACCCCACTACAAACGCCAACACCAACACCGACTACACTTACAAGATAACGCCAACACTAACACCACAACAATACCAACGCCAACACCACACCATCACCACACGAAAACCAACACCGAGACCATACCAATACCAACACCACCATCACACGAACACCACCACCTCACCAACACCAAAACCAACACCAGTAACACACCAACACCAACACCCCAGCACAAACACTCACCGACACCAACACGAAGGCCAACACACCCCAACACAAACACTAAACGACACCAACACTAACACCACCACCAACACCCCAACACCAACACCCCAACACAAACACAAACACGCCAACGCAAACACCCTCCGACCCCAACGCCTTCACCAACGCAAACCCCAACGCCAACCCCAACGCTGCCCGCAAAGGTGCCTTGTGACGGTGGAGATGGGCAAGGCCCTCCCCGTGGGCCAGGCGGTGCTCACCTCTGGCGTTTCCTTCGACGCCCCCAAGCACATTTTTCTAATGCTGTTCATCCTCACGGACATGAAGCGGCCGGACACCTTCTTCCGCCCTTACTACGACCTCCTGCCCAGCACGCTCAGCAACATGCCCATCTTCTGGAGGGAGGACGAAGTCCGATTGCTGCAGGGGTCCTACCTCGTCACCCAGGTGTGTGTTGTGTTGTGTTGTGTTGTGTTCGTGTCAGTGTATGTGGATGTGGGTTTGTCCACAGTTTTTTTTGTGTATATGTGTCCCATGATTTCTGTGCGTGGTGTGTTCCATGATTTTTGTTGTTCGTGTTCATGGTTTGTGTGTGTGTTGTGTGTCCCAAGATTTGTATTGTGTTTTGTGTTTGTTTGTCCCATTATTTGTGTGTGTTAGCCCCCGCGTTTTTTTTTTGTGTGTTCCTCCATGATTTGTGTGTGTTAGTCCCCCGAGTTTTTCTGTGTGTTTCTTCATGTTTTGTGTGTGTGTATTTTGTCTGTGCCTGTCCACACAGTCATTGTGTTCCCTCCAAGGCTTACGTTTTGGTTTACCTTTTCTGTGTTGTGCGTATGGGTCCACCAGCGATAGCTAAGGTAAACCCTAACCCCCCCCCCCCCCCCCCCCCCCGCGGACCATATTCAACTCCACCCGAACCCTAACCTACCCTGCCCCTCCCAACCCAACCCAACCCAACCCAACCCCACGTGCAACAAACCAAACCAGACATCCCGAACACGGCAGCCTGTGGCGTGGCGTATTTTGTCTTATGCGGCATCCTACATATTAGTATCTCAACGTTCAAACCTAAACCACCGTTCTACCCGTGACCACCGTCTAACCCGCTACCTCTGCCACCGCCGCGTCCCCGCCCCCCCCCCCCCTCCCCCCGTTTGACTACTGCCTCCGCCAGGTGGAGGAGCGAAACCAGGCGATCGAGGGAGACTACGGGGTTATCTGCGACCTCTACCCGCCCTTCCGCGACGTGGCAACCCTGGAGGAGTTCAAGTGGGCTCGCATGTGCGTGTGCAGCCGGAACTTTGGGCTCGACGTGGGAGGGCTGAGGACTAGCGCGCTCGTCCCCTATGCAGACATGCTCAACCACTACCGGTGAGCCGAGAGGAGAATGGAGTTGCACGCCGGGGAGTGTTTGGTGGCGGGGGGGGGGGGGGGGGGGGGGGGGGGGGGGGGGGGGGGGGGGGGGGGGGGTTGCTTTGGTGCTGTGCCGTGGCTGTGCTGGTGGTGGTGGTGATGAGGAGGATTGGGGTAGGGTTTGTAGACCGAGAGCATTGAAGTTGGGGGGGTGGTGTTGGTGGGGATAGTGGGCCGAGAGCTTTGAGGTGTGCTGCAAATGGCGCCGCTGTGCGTGAGAGGCCCGAGTGCAGGGGGGAAATTTGGGACTGCTCTGTGGCCTAGTATAAGCACAGGGGCTGATCAGGTGTCGCAATGGGGGATTGACGAAGGTTGTGTCGGGTGACCGGGTTTAGCGCGCGGGGGGGGGGAGGGGTCGTTTTTGCGGGAGGAGGCGGGGGGGGGGGGGGGGGGTGCTTTTGAAGTTGGTTTTTGTATTTTTGTTTTTGCGTGCTTTTAAAGTTTTGGTTTTCGTGCTTTTGTTTTTGCGTGCTTTTGAAGTTTTGGTTTTCGTGGTTTCGTTGTGTTGCGTTTGCGTGTGTGCGTGTGTTTCTTGCGCCCAGGCCGCGGGAGACGAAGTGGACGTACGACAACGAGCGCGGGGCGTTCACGATCACCACGCTGCACGGCATCCAAGGGGGGGCCCAGGTGTACGACAGCTATGGACAGAAGTGCAATCACCGGTTTCTGCTCAACTATGGCTTCGCGATTGAGACGAACCAAGAAGCTAACGGGTTTTGCCCCAACGAGGTAAGGCGGGTGGGGTGGGGGAGGAGGGGGGTACTTATGTCATGCATAGGCTTCGTCGGGGGGGGCGGAGGCGGGATTGGGATGAAGATGGTTGATGATGGGTGATAGAGGATATAGGCCTCGTGTCCACCTCGGAGGGAATACGTTCAACGTGTAGTCTACCTTGAGAACTACTGCTGTACCTGGTATATACGTTATTTGTTTGATGGGGGCGTCTAGTAGGTTCCAGTGTTTTGTGATAAGTAGACATACTATATGGACCTTGGAGGGTCTGGTGATAAAGTATGGTCAACGTGTACGTCTAGAACTACATCATAACGTTTCAAGGGAGTACTGAGTAGGGTGCTACTATGTACTCTTGCCTACCCGAGTATGACCAAAACAACGAGGTTTGGTACCCAGGTACCTACTCGAGTATGACCGAAACAACCAGGTTTGGTACCCGGGTACCCACCCGAGTGTGACCGAAACAACCAGGTTTGGTACTTGGGTGCCTACGCGAGTATGGCCATACCACCCAGGTTGGTACTCTGGTACTTACTCGAGTATGACCATAGCAACCAGGTTTGGTACCCGGGTACCTACCCGAGTATGACCAAAACAAGCAGGTTTGGTACCGGGGTATATACCTACCCCGAGTATGGCTAAAACTACCAGGTTTGGTACCCGGGTATCACAGAGTGTATACTATACCCCACTAAACACACCCCATGTAACTTCCAGAAGTTGGTATTTGTTTTATCTTGTTTGTGTACTTCCCTGTTTTTTTTTGTGTCTCGTCGCGTGTGCGCATGAGGGGCCGCGTACATAAATGACGTGAATGAAGAATGGAAGGGACGGTTTTGTTTTTGGAGCCAGCTCCGCATGAGAGCCTAGACCCTTTTAGTGCTGGAATGGAAGGACGTTTCTTTACTGGAGCCAGCTCCGCATGAGAGCTTAGACCCTTTTGGTGCTGCACTCTAATTCCAAGATAAACCTAAATATGACTCTAATTTCGAGTGTTTTTTCCCCCACCATGGGAGTGCAGTCATTTAAGGCCTAATCGGGTTAACAGGGTCTCGAAAATATTGCCCCCGCCCTTTTTGTGTTCGGTTGCCGTTACGTAGTGGTTATTTATTTGGTCATACAGTCGTAGCTTCACCTTCATACCTACGGGTATTGTTGCCAAGGCATGAGGCTTGACAACGTTACGAGCATATATATGAGTTCCGGTTGGTCATCATTCATGTTTATCTATTCCCGAGCGCTCCTTGAAATTTTGGAGAAAGTTGTGCCTGGGTATCATCTATAATTGGGAAGCATTTACGTATACGTACGAGGTGCGTATTTTTTTATGTTGACGTTCGTCGTTGCTGACGCTCCTTAGATGAAGAAGGTTGACTCTATATACCCCCGCGCACCCGCACCCCTACCGCCTCCTCCACTGGCCGCTCTCGTCGCGTTTTTTCTTTGACCCCTTCCAATGCGTCCTCCTTGCTTGGTCCCCTCTCGTGGGTACGTGTTTGGCCCTCTTGGTTCTTCAGATTCCGCTGCTGTTCCGCCTGGACGCGAGAGATCCTCTCTACCACAAGAAGACCAGATTTTGGAGGATGGACGGACCGGAGCAGAGACGCATCCGGCTGTGCGTTGGAGACAACGACGCCGTGCGAAGCGCCTTGTCGATCCTCAGGATAATCGTCGCCGATGCTGCGGAGATGGCGGTGGTGGAGGGTGAGTGAGTGAGCGAGCGCGGGTGGGGGGGATGGGTGTTGGTGGTGGTGGTGTTGGTGGTGATGTTGGTGGTGATGGTGGTGATGGTGGTGGTTGGGGATGATGGTGGTAGTGCTTGTGGGGGGTGGTGGTGGTGGTGGTGGTGGTGTCGGCGGTGGTGGGGGTGGTGCGAGCGGTGTTGTTTACCTTGTACTCACTGCGCCTTCTTGTATTTCGTCCTCAACTAAATCACTCGTACCAGGTACAGTTATAGTTACAGCTCCAGGCAGTCGTAGTGACACTTAAGGTTAGTTTTTTTTTATTGGTCCGTGAAGGGTTTGCACCACCTTGGTTCAATGGGTCGTATATACTGAACGCGTTAACGCGTGCTCATCTTTTCTTACCTCTCCCCCCTCCATTCACGCCGCCACGTACGCTGTGAAACCCTCGTTGGAGCAGAAGGGGCGCGATACGCGTACCGCACCGTGAAGGACATCCGCTTCCCGCTGAGCTTGCGCAACGAAATGGCCGCCATGGAGCGGCTTTTGGCATTGGTGAAGGGTAGCCTTGCCGGCTATCCGACTTCTCTCGAAGAAGATAGGGCGATGCTGAAGGTGCCTGCACTGATACATTTTAGTGGCTGTTTTTGGGTGTCAATTGTGCTTGCTTTTCACTGTTTTTTTTCGGTTGTGGTTGTTCTTGCCAGGATTGGTACGGCGCGAGGGCAACATGTGATTATTTACCCGTGCTTCTGCTATTAATAGGCGCTCATGCAGACGGTTGGTAACACCAAAGCTAGCATTGTTTTGGTCTGGTTTCTGTTTCTGGGGCCCAAAGGAGCTAATAGTAGTGGTAGTAGTAGTAGTAGTAGTAGTAGTAGTAGTAGTAGTAGTAGTAGTAGTAGTAGTAGTAGTAGTAGTAGTAGTACTCGTAGTAGTACCAGGTAGTAGTAGTAGTAGTAGTAGTAGTAGTGTTTTTGCTTTTGTGCGAGTGCGTGAACGTGTCTCCCGACTGTTGCCTTTTCCTTCGTTTCCTTCCGTAATCCATAGGTACCCCCCCCCTCCCTCCCCCCGTATCATCCCGCAGAATGGCGGGTTAGAGCCGTTCTCGAACCGCCGACACGCGCTGATCCAAGTTTGTGGGGAGAAGGTGGTGCTCCAGCACTACGTTAGCCTGGCGGAGACGGCTTTGGCTTGCCTTACCGCAGGCGATTCTGAGGAGCTTCTCGACAGGTGTGGCTGCTACTATTAATAATACGGGCAAGGGCCATAGTAAACACTAGTAACACTAGTAAATAGGACCTACGGTACGCACTAAAAACGACATACTTCACTTGCCTATTGCCTATTGCCTATCTTTACTAACAATATTTGGTCCTGTTTACTATGGCCCTTCCCCTAAATCCACGGTGGGGTACCTGCCCACTTTAACCCGTGTATGCATGTTTAGGAGAGCACTCCCCTTGTAAGGACAAACCACTTGGAAATAGAGTCAGGTTTTGGTGTCTGGACAGTGCACCATTAAACCGTAAAAGGGTTATAAGCGACAATGTCATTTACGCGGTATTATCGCTCTACTCATGGTCTAATGTTTTACTACTGAATAAAATGACCCCATACTACGTAGTTCCAAGTAGTTTTTATTTTCTCGTGACTAGCCGATTTACCTGTTCTTGTCCCCACTTACAGTAATATGGGTATGGCGTTAAACCCGGTGGTCTTCAAGACCGGTACGAGTACAGCACTGCTGTAGTTTCAATGCTTCAACGCTATCATACTACCGGTAGGTTCCAACGCTACTATTACACTCTTACACTATTAGTATATACGACCAAGTTTCATGGTTTGTCTCCGTGTTGCGTGTTGTGATTGCGATCGATGTCACCAAGTGCTCACCGTACATCGCTACTTCCTACTTCCCTATATGCTCCTGCCGTCAACCTCTCTACCACCTACCACCACCGCTGCTTCTGCTATATATCATATATCATACGAGCAACTGCGCAACTACTTGTGCCGACGCTGTTGCGTAAGCCTGCCCAGTATATACGTGTACCTTGTGCTGCTGCTGCTGCTGCTGCTGCTACGTTTGACTTCCCAACACAGCATCTCCTCATACTCTCATACTGGAAGCACCCCTCCCCCCCCCCCCTACCCCGTTTTCCGGTATATTTCTTTCCGATCCACCAAACTCCAGAATGTCAAGACATTCCTCTACTTTGTTCTTTTGTTTCGGTTGTTTTTGTTCGGGTTTGGGTTATAGTTTGTTTTTGGCCGTGTTTGTCGGAAACATTGTTTTCTCCCCCCTGTTTTTTCGTGTTGAACATTTTTTATATATATGCCAGGTATTTGTTTCCACGTTTTATTTTTTTTACATTTTTTTTTCATTCATATTCTTTCTTGTTTTTTCGTTTTCATATTTTTCGTTTTGGGTTTCATATTTGTTATCGTCGTTTGTTTTTTCCCGATTAAGCGAAGTTTCTGCGTGTTAATTTGTTATTTTGTACGTACCAGGTACTCGTACGACGTTATGACAACGTTTTTTCGTAATTACTGCTATTAGTACGTACCGGTACCAGATACCATTCTGGACTGAAATAGAAGTAGATTAAACAGGTACGAGTATGGTTGGACGGTTTCTTATTTATCCCCATCATGAGAAGAATGCACGACAGTATATAGTATGACGGGGGACCATAGTAAACACTACCTGGTAGTAAATAGGACCAAATATTGTTAGTAAAAGTATGTAAATATATAGGCTTTGGTGTGTACCATAGGCCCTATTTACTAGTGTTTACTATGCTCCCCGGTAATAGTATACTTGGAAGTATATATATGATACACGTCGCATACAAAAAAAATAGATGTACCATGTACGTAGTTTCGTTTTCGTTTTCTGTACGTATTCGCCTGCTGACTCTGGACTACGCAATTCCTGGGGGGTGGTGCTTGCTTAAAGATCAGGAGCTTGTGGTGGTGCTTTTGTTGTGAGCGGTCGACGGAAAGCGCACCTGATCCTCTGGGGGTCGGGTCGGGTCAACATTCTCATACTCACTCGCTCCGAGGGTAGCAGTAGCAGTAGCAGCAGCAGCAGCAGCAGCTTGGTCTGTTCTTGCAATGGGGGCGGCGGGTTAACTTGATACACGACACGTACGTATATAGGAGTATTTGTTACCACTTATGATGGCCGGGAATATAGCCCATGTTTTGCACATTAATATTCGATAAGATCAGTGCTTATATTGAGGGACAGAGTGGTATGTGGAAGTGTGGGGAACTTCAACTAAGGTTTTTTTGTTCTTGTTTTTTCCAATCCGCCGGAGCATGAAAACATCAAAAACCAACACAAAAACGAACAAAACAAATAAATGTTTCAGTTGCACTGGCTGCTTGTCTGCCTCTATCATTTTTTGCTTCTTTCGTGTATACTCCGGAGTAACGCGTAGGTACCGGTAGTCTTGCCGTACGACATATACGTATGTATAAATACGTATAATTTATATATAGCCTTGACTTTCCTTTTTGCTTTACGGCTATATGGGCTATGGCACACATGCTGCTCTTGTCCTACGTATTGTGATACAGCCCTTTTCCTGACCTTGGACGCTTGGACGCCCCCCGTGTTCGGCGAGGGGGGAACAGCAGCGGCGTTCCAGGAAATAAGCATGGATCATCGCCAAGCGTTGAAATATAATAGCCTCCGTGCGCTCTTTGCTGTAGGGCTATATGTATATACATAGACTATGACGCGGGGGCATGGTAATCAGGACGCATCACATACACAAAAAGCCTATACATTCCAGTATTTTTAATAAGTTTTTTTGGTCTTGATTACTACGGTATATTTATTTTCATTTTTTCCCATCCCATTTATTATCTTTGCCCGTCCTTTCTCTCCTTCCTAGTCGTAACTCAGATCCTCGGGGTGACAAAGTAGGCGCTTCCTAGTCGTCCTTCTCCCCATTACGGTTCGTGCCTTCCTTGCATTTTTATCGCGGAGAAGTGACTTCAGCCCTCTCTTTCCCTCGTGGACTCTTATCGAATTGCGCCTCTACCCACGCTGCTATATAGGCGCTCTCAGCAGTTGATTCCGTTTTTTTATTTATTTTTGCAAAAATAAACTCAAAAGTCTGACCCACGTGGGAGTCGAGCTCACAAAATCAACTCTACTAGTAGCAGCATTCGAGGGGACCACTACTGTGCGTAGTAATACCATGGCTAATAATAGTGTGCATACGGTCTAATAATAGTGGTACCCACGAATGCTACTAAGATTTGGGTTCCGGGCTTCGAGTCTCACGTGGGTCGAACTTTTGAGTTTATTTGCGAAAAAAAAAACGGAATCAACTTGCTCAGAGCGCCTACTGTAGTACGTAGCGTGGGTAGGCAAAACTCGATGCTATTCATATTTGTAGTCGGCGTGGGAAAGAAAAGGGGCTGCAAGTCTTCTCGCGATAAAAACGCAACGCACGAGCCGTCGTGGGGGAGGGAGGGAGAAGAGCCTACTTTGTGACCCCGGATCTGAGTTATGTGAGACTGTTTCATAGGAAGGCGAGAGACGAGAAGGACGAAGAGAATAAATGGGACAAGGGGAAAAAAAAGAAACGGGGATACCTGGTTTTTGCGACCACCGTGAGTTCTGATTACTCTGTGTTTCCCCGTCATGGACTAGTACAGTAAGGGCCCCGCCCAGAAGAAACGCCTACTCTGAAAAAGGCTGATGCGGTAATTATATTCTGACACCAACCATTGAGCAAGGGGGCCGTATATGTCTAGTGTATACCACACACCATCTTGTATACCCGGGTGGCCATTATTCTAAAATCCTGAACGACCACCGGAGTTATCACCCGGGGTACGGTGTATACCACGGGTACGGTGTATACCACACCCCCTGAGGTAATGCCTCATTATCATTATCACAGCGGAGGCGCCTTTACCGGTCTTATCCTACAGATCGTACCAGATAAAGTACCAAATATGGTATGATTTCTTGCTGGTTTTACGTGCTTTTGGGTGTTTTTTTCATTCAAATCACGAGAAGCGGTCGACGCAACCCAACCCTAACCCCAACCCCAGTGCAGGCTACGGCTCGACCAGTGCGCGGCTTCGCCGCGCGTTTCGGACAATCTAGAAAAATTATGTGGACCACCACAGAAACCGTAATATATTTGGTACTTTGTCCGGTACGATTTGTGGGACAAGAGGACTGGGAAAGGCTACTGAAAGCGTGCCGATCAACAAAACGAGTACCGGTATCGGAACAGCACAGCAGCAGCAGCAGCAGCACACCAGGTGTGCGAGAGTACCACAGCTTACCGTATGGAGACCAGCAGCATGGAGGTGGAGGGGGTACAGAGCCGTAGTGCAAGCGTGGTCCATCGCAACGGGCAAAACATGTCTGCGGCTCAGACAACTGCTGCTGCGGTTCCAGGCTCGATCGCGTCATTTTTTGGCCGTCTGCCTAGAATATGGCAGCAAGACTCGTTTGAAACCACTGTTATCACCCCCCCCCGTGTTATCACACCCCTACGGCATACCACCCGGGTGGTGAATAATCTAAAATCCCAAACGACCACCCACTTTATCACCGGGGGTACGGTGTATACCACACCCCCACGGTATACCACCCTGGGTGATAAAGTTCCAAAACCCAAAATATTACCACCGGGGGTGTGGTATACACTGTCATATGTCACATGTCACATACGGTGCTACTGCTGTATTGCATTTGGTAGGATTTTTTTAGCGTACGAAAGCGCTCGCGGCTGAGCATGACTTCCTATAGTTTTCCGAAATAATTGGCGTCCCACTACAAGAAAGAAAAAAAACGTAGGTATATCATACCTCGTACACAGAAAAATATCACCCTCAGCTTGCAAAGATGGGCTTCGACGCAATCCTCGATCTCACAGCTGTTATTTTTTTATTTTTTTATTTTATAAATATATGGTAGACATGCCACTTTTTCTTGTCCCTTGACCGGTATATCCCTTTTGTCCTGGCGTGGTTTGATGTGCCTGCCTGCCTGCCTGCCTGCCTGCCTGCCTGCCTGCCTGCCTGCTTGCCTGTCTGCCTCCTGTCTTATCGTCTTCCCTGTCCTCCCTTTTTGGCCAGGTATCGCGGTAAAAGCAAGTTGGTGGAGGACCACTGCGCGGGGCCGGTGAAGAACATTTGGGAGCAGAACCGAGCCAAGGTGGGTAGGAACAGCAATAGCAGCCGCCGAGGCAGCAGCAGAAGCAGAAACAGCAGCAGCAGCAGCAGCACTCGTAGCGCTAGCAGCATTAGCGGTAGCAGGGGTATCGGTGGCAGAGGCAGGGGTAACAGCGGCAGCAGTAGCGGTAGTGGTGGTGGCAGTGGCGGTGGTGGAAGCTTCAACCCGCCGGGGTTTCACGCTGTTGGGAGTCGCGACATTGTCGTCGGCTTTGCTCCGTGCTGCTCAAACATGTAACGGCTTCCTGGGCGTATCATATCATATCATAACACTCCGGGAGACTCTACCTCTCTCCCTCCCTCCATCCCCCCCCCCGCGTGTTTTTTGTTTGTGTTTGTTAATACATGTTTTTTTACGCTGTCGATTTTTCTCTTTGTGCGTAATGTTGCACGTTTTGACTTTGTCTATCTCGAAGGGTGCATGTTGTTCCATGTTTTTTGTTTTGGCACCGTCTCTCTTGCTTCTTTCTCTCTACGTTCAGTTCTATGTTTTGGTGCTGGCTGTTTGTATATGTGTGTGTGCTTCCACGTTTTGACTGCGTCTGTCTTTTCTGTCTCTCTCTTGTGTATGTGTGGTTCCATTTGTTTTTTGCGCAGGGGCTAGCCACACCTAGGCGAGCCTGGGGGGGGCAGATGACCGCCGACCCAACCATCGTATGACACGGAGAAGATGGTTTTGAGCGAAACCGTAGCTCTGGATGGAAGGCGTTCTTGTGCACGGCTTGGCTTTTTCTTGGGGGGGGCGGGGGGGGCGGGGGGCATGTACCCGGGGCCTTAGGGTACGAGGGCGTTTGCGTATTCAATATTGAAGCTTGATGTTGTGAGAGGCCGTGATTTGGCTCCGCACCTGGATGCGTTTTTTTCTTTTTCTTTTTCGAGCCGTTTTTGTCCGGAGGAAAGTGTCGGTTTGTTTGTCCCGAGTTGTGTCGGTTTTTCGTTTGCATCTCGGTCGGGATCGAAGGTTAGTGAGGGGTCAGTGAAAGGTTTTGGACGGCACAAGTACACCGGTGCAGTGCCCTTTCATGGAGCCGAGGGGGGGAGGGCGGGCGGGCGAGCAGTCGCGGCGCTGTGGGTGCGCGGGGCTGATGGGACTGGCGTAATAACGTATTAACGACCTTGCGATTGGGCGGGGCTTAAATTGGCCCCTTGAAGCTGTGCCGTGCAGTGCTGTGCAGTGCTGCGCGGTGCTGTGCTGTGCCCCCTCTCGTGTTGGTGAGGGTGGGAAGAGGAATATTTTTTCTGGCGATTTGTTGTGTCGTCGTTTCTTGCGCTCTCGGGGTGGCGGGGGGAAGGGGTGATCGTGCTTTCGCCACCACTGCTGTGACGGAAAAGGACGACGACGACGACGACGACAAATGACACCTTTTTTTTTCGAGTGCTCGTGTTTTTTCGTGTTTGTATTATTGTCACGCCTATGGTGTCTCCCGTCGTCAAGAAGGGTCGCGCAGCAGCAGCAGCAGCAGCAGCTAAGCCTCTACCCGCGTGTGGAGAGGGCGCGGGCTTAGAAGGAAACACGCTAACGAGCACTTGTTGATTTTGATAACATGATGTCTCTTTTGGTGTGACGATATAGAATTATTAGTTTTGTTTTCTACGGCGACAACGTCCCCATCCGCCCGTGTTTTCAGCCGTGGCCTGGCCTGGCTCGACGATTTTTGGTCCGCCGGGCGGGCCACGGGAGGCGAAAGGAAAACCAAGGCCCCCGGCCGCTAGCCTGCTGGTGGGCTCTCGGTTTGTACTAATACTATTTTTCGGACACAAGTATAGCGACCAAAAAAAGCGAGGAGAAGAGGTTTTTATCATGCGTCTACGAGTAAAATAGCGTGCAGCAATATATGGCACAACAAGTGTCATGATGCCGCACGAACCTTTCTGGGGACGCGACAACAGCTGACGAAAAGCGCCGAGAGCCATCAGAGGAGCCCAGCCGGCTTGTGTGGGGGAGATGTTCTGTGCCAAAGACGTGCGCAGCAGCAGTAAAAAAGACGCCCTCACTCCGTGTAGTAACTGATTGGCTCGCAGAGGACTGACTGGACTTGTGCCTCTCAGCTAGTGCCCGGGAAAACGGTTTGCTTCGCACGCAGCGTGCCCGTCCTGGCGTTACTAAACTGCTCATTACGTCGCAATTGGGACACATCCCCTTTTCTCTCAGCACCCCCGGGTTTTACTTGGCATGGACGATGCCGAACTCGTCTGTATTTTTCGATACTTTTCAGGCCTGTTTCACGGGTTGGGTCTAGCCTCGCGGGTCGGTTCGGGCCGGATCGATTAAGGGTGGTCCGACCCTGTCTGTGAGAGTTTGAAAACCTCTCGACTCGACCCGACCCGTGAGATCTTTCAAAATTTGCTGACGCAACTCGTGGATCGGGTCATGACCAATGAAGAGCCCTGGTATCTTGTTCCTTCTAGAGCTTCCAAGGGGGTTATTCTGTACTGGTACTTCGTAGAGCGTAAATGTTGTGTCATGGTATATATGCGCGGCGAAAAATGGTGTGTGGTTGGTTGGAGTTTAGGCGCTGTGCTGCTGTTGTACTGCTGGTCCCATGTGTGATGTTCGGGATCGATCGATGTATTGACGTCGTCTTGAGCACGGCGTGCCTATATTTTATGTTTCTAGTCGTCATGTCTACTTAGGGCCCGTATTAACGAAGAAGAAAAAAATTCAATTTGGATTTTTTTTTATTCAAATCCGCTTTTCATTGGTCAACACACGCACCAGCACCAAAGATTAGGATATTGGGGCATAAAAATTGGTGCTGGTGCGTGTGTTGACCAATGAAAAGCGAATTTTTATTTTTATTTTTCCAAATTGAATTTATTTCATACTCGTTAATACGGGCCCTTACTAAATTATACTTGGTACACGTTACAGGTATACTGACTGCGTAACCATAGGCTTCAAGAACTGACTGTAGATGGTATCTATCTCCCGCTACTCGTAGTGTGTTGGGGTTGTGTATTCAGCACAGATACAGTAGATGAAAAGCCTGGCTTTTGAGGCTTGGAACAACATGTTTACGTATGTTGGTGATGATTGTGATGATGATGCAGCCCAGCCCACCGTAGTAGTGTCGCCTTACTTAGGATGTGTTGTATTATTTATACCTCGGGTACGTTTTACCTAAACCAAAAAACAGACCCTTAACAAATGGCGTCGACGGCAGGACCCGAACCTGCGCGTGAAATCGCAATGGATCCCCCAACGGCCCAACGGACTAGTGCCCCTCGGATCCTTGCCTAGATACTAATTCCAGCCTGAGCCAGCATGCCTCTCTCTCGCTTCATACTATCACTACAGTAATAGGTGTCCTATACTGGTACCTGCAGCAGTAGCTTCAGCACAACGTATCACCGGGGGGTGATAACATATCACACCCCCTCGGACGAGTGAGTGAGTGAGTGTCCTAAGCTGGTTTTCTTGACAACAACGGGGAGAGGGTGCAAACTCCCAGCAACGCGTTTGCCTATTATATGGAAAGATGATCCCGACGAAATATTCCCAACGTCACCAGTGTCCGCACTCTGTGTGCCCCTCTACTAACTACTTTCGGAGATACTCGTACACGTACCTCAAATTCTCCCTAGGGGGGGGGGGTTATCTTGAGCACCCGTGTGGTAAACGGCTCCCGATGTTTTTTGCTATAAGAGCATGTTCAAATACGTCAGCTGTGATTTCGACCGATTGAACGGTTGAAACTTAAATTTGCAAGCCGCGCGATACGCCAGACGCGCTCATCGCGCGTGCTTGTGCTGTATTTTCCTGTTTATAATGATGGTGTTTGTGAGTTAAATCTACGATATAATATTCGATCGATGTACACAGAGTTCTTTACTTTTAATGGCAAATCTTTCGCGCGTGTTCTATATCCAATCCTCTACGTACGTACTCGTAGTTCGATGACTCCCCTGGATGTAACCCCTGGGTCAACAGGACGTTTTTTCCTGTACGTACGTAAACACATCAGCCTGCCTTTTTTTTACGTACCTACAAGAATATTGTTTTATCGTGCTCGTGTCATGTGCTACAGCGAGAAGTAATGAGGCCCCGCTTTGTTAGATCAATCACCCCAGCACCTTCAACACTTTATCGGTCACGCGCAGACCGTAGAGTTTCCACATCAGTCTACTACTGTCTACCGCGCAGTCTACAGCTCTAATCGCAGCCTTGCTACATTCTCCATTCACGAAACGACACTAATTGCGCCGCATTCAACCATTGTTCCGTTTCGAAGTTACCTTTCGGGCATCCGAGGTGATCCAACCTCGCCGCTTTTTTCGAGCTGGACTGCTACACCCAACACAACTTGTGGCATCAAGGCAGCATGGGTAGGACCCCGGTAGAGGGCGGGGGGAAGGCGGGGGGGGGTAGGCTTGGTACCAGAGCAGGGAGTCGCGTGGGCAGCCGCCATCTTTCGTCGCGAGGCGCCGGTGTTGGCCTGTCGAGCGCAACAACCTCGTTGTGCACGTCGGAGGACAGAACGCGGAGCATTTCTCGGTCGCTCCCCGTTCCCATGGTCATGGCCAAGGCGTCGCAACCGGTGGCGATGGCGAGCCTGGAGGGTGAAGGCAACAAGAAGCCCCCGCTGGATTTCATGAAGAGTCTCTTCAAGCCTTACAAGGTGAGCAGTGCGTTCGTTCGTTTTGCCACATTCCGCATTTGTTTTCTTGTTTTCATGTTGCAGTTTTCATTGCTGCACACACAGCTTGCAGTATTAATAGTAGTAGTACTCACTCGTCGTACGAGTATTTCGTACCAGAACAGCCATCAACATTATCACTATCATTGGTCGTCGTGTTTTGCTGGCTACAAGACTGCTTAGCGCCGTTGGCGCAAGCTACGAGTATGTACGTACGAGTAAGCAGTGCGCTGCATGAGGGCTAGCTATGCTGTTTGTCGCTGTACTATTAATACCAAGAGACCACGCCGTCTTCTACTGGACGAGTTGGTTGTGCAGACGACCCAGTCAAAGAGGTTCAGATCCAAGGCACACGTTTATTTGTATTCACGATTTTCGCCACTGACGAAAACTGGACTTTTTTCAAATGCACTCAGCACGAGGCCCGACATGTCCGCCCATCACTGGTGCTTACCCATCTATCCTGTCGCTGCGCCTATTACTGCTGTACGAGCAGTACTGTAAGGTCCTGCCTCCGTTTCGTGGAACGTGTTCCGTGCGAACAACAGCAGCAGTCGTCGTCGTACAGCAGTAGTAGAAACATAAGTGCCAACTCTGGCACGGTGCGTACATAATAATGATGATAGCGATGTTCTCACATTCGTGGCTCATTTCCCTGTATCCCTGCCTGTGGTCACAAAACAGGCTGTAACCAATAGTGCCCCTCGATGGGAGGAAACACAAACAAGTACGAAATAGTGCGCATCCAGCATAGTATGTATGTTAGTGTATCTACAGCTTACTGGGTGCGTGACAACAATCAACCGTGAAAGTTCTGCATCAGTGAGTGGTGCTTCCTAGAATACAGACGAGGCGCACGGTAATCTACACATACATGCAACATACATCGCATTGTACTGCCTGTATCGTATCCGCACTGCGGTAGCCGTAGGTGCTCACCACCACCCCCACCTCCCGGAACATCTCGTACATGCCTTTAATTTTATCGCGCAGATAATCCATTCAGCATTCCCACTCTTCGTCATTTTTCAACAAGTTTTACGCACTCGCGCTTCTTTCGCGCTGTCAGCGACGTCAGGGAACGCAGAAATAAATGCAAAAGTACGAATGTAACAGCACACGTATTATACGTCGTAGCCCATTTTGTAATCATCCCGGTCTCTCCATCCCATCCCATCCCGCCCCATCGCACCCCATCCCATCCCAAAGACTCCCTCGGTGCCAAGCGTCTGCACGTGCAATCCCCCAAACTCCCCCAAAAAACAAAACAAAGCGGCCTGCTGTCCAAGACTCCCACAACACCCAGAGTCTGCACGCAATCACAGTATTTCCGAGCGGGGCCCCGTCTCCTAGTACCACGCAATACCCTCCCATAAAGCCGCAGCATGCCATGATATACCACCTCCCGGCGTGGTACCTGCTCCATCGGTCGAGTTCCACACGACACGCAACGATCAAGCACACAGCGCGGCGTGCGGAGCGTAACGGCAGTACTTTGCACTGCGTATCTCGAGCGCCCTACCTAAACCCTCCCGGCGCGCTCCTCCCAACCCCCCCCGAACATCCTCGTGAATTGAAAAACGCTGTTGTATAGGTTCGGTCGGTCTTCACCGCTCGAAATCGGGGTTCTCCTAAAAGCGGCGTTGGCATCGACAAGTGCCGCCATTTTTCACCCCGACAACGTCAACGTTCGATGTGGCTTGCTCTCTCTCTCTCTCTCGCTTCTCCCCCCCCGCCCCCCCGGCCAAATTCTTAGCAGGATGCAGCTCAGCCTTCATGCGACTCGCCGAACAGCTCACGGCACTTAGTGCTTGTTGCAAAGCAATGCCTGCCTCCCTGGTCTGTGAAAACCCGGCGTGCTCTAGTCTAGTCCCGGCGTTGTAGGGATGCGAGGTTCTACGGTCATACGTACGACTACGGCCATGCATAACATGACTATAACATGACTACACCCCCCCCCCCCCCCGCTTCCCACCCCGCGCTCCGAAACGCCTGCGCTCTCTCCCCCTCTTGCAGCGCCCCCGTCTCTCACCACCCTACCCCTCTTTCGCTCCATCTTCAGGGAAACAACAATCGGAGGGGGAAAAGTTAACCTGAACCAAGCTGCTCTCCCCCACCCGGCGCCTTCGGGAACCCCTCGCAAATGTGAAGTTAAGCCACGTCCTTACGGCCGCGGCATCATGCACTGCAGGTTCACTCTGGTTACCTCTCAATCACTCGCACTCGTACACGTGTTTGGTTCATATTTATTAGCGGTTCCTTGCCTTTTCAGAAGTTCTGAGCAGGAGGGCAAGCATTCCTTTTTCTCAGAGGAATAGATAAATAGTAACGCCTCCACAACAATAGAGGGAAACGGGGATATCATTAATACCATGACACAAACCCTTCCCGTTGCAACTGCTTCCTTACTATATACTGTACGTATATACGCATCCCACTCAAGCCCTTTGGAAACCCCCGAGATTGCGTGCAAAACAAAGAATACCTTTTGGTGTAACCGTCGGTCTACGAGCAGCGCGCGGGCCCAGCAGCAGTACGGGTAGAATAATGTTGCGCCCTGTGCGTACCGTACGGCTTGATTATTTGCAATGTAACGTCCGTCATCAACTTGCAGTCAGCCCCCCCCCAGAACAAAATCACGCAGAACAGTGGCCGTCGCTACCGGAATCTTCATTTTTTTAGACCGGTAATTTTAGCGGTGATTTTAGCGGTAATTTTGTAATTGTCACCTCATCTGAAGCCCTTAACCCCCTAAGAACTGGTGCCACGTATTTGGGTACAAACTACTTGGAATTAGTGTGGGATAATGTTTTCAGTTCTGAATGGGTTGACCGTATTTTTTTTTTCCTACTGCACTGCTGCTGCAGGAACTAATCACGTAACTCTATGTATTCCTTAGGACCTTACTCCCCGAAACGGACGGGGGTGTATGTAAAGTCCTGAAGGGCTTACGCCTCTGCATCCATGGATGTGGGGGGGGGCAAAACTACTTGAAAACCAGGGCTCTTCATGGGTCATGACCCGTCCTCACCCGCCGGTCGGGTCAAGAATTGTTTGAAATCTCACGGGTCGGGTCGGGTCGGGTCAGCAGGTTTTCAAACTCTCACGGGCCGGGCCAGGCCGGGCCGGGCCACCCTTCCCCGGCCCGATTTGACCCGCGACGTTATACCCGACCAGGACTAGGGATGGAGAAAGACGGAAGTGCGAAGATAATGAATGGGATGGAAAAAAAAAAAAAAAAAAAAAAAAAAAAAAAGTGAGCAGCCCTGATAAAAACAGAGGTGGGCCATTTTAGCAGTATTACGGGGGACCACAGTAAATAGGACCAAGTATTGTTAGTACAAATAGGGAAATATATAGGTTTTTGTGTGCAACGTAGGTCCTATTTACTACATTAGCCCACCCCGTAATAGTAACCGGTTAAACCGCGGACGCGACAAGGCGTGGTGGTGCATCTGGACCCTGAATGGGCAAGCTACCCAAAGCGAGCAACGCCGGAACGTTCCCGCGCACAGCTGTCCCATCGAAATAATACTTGCGCTCGATCCCAGGCTACTTGCGTGCGTACAGGGAGCGGGCGAAACTCCGGACTTATGTATCAGGGAAGCGCCACCGTTCCGGCTTCCTGAAGATACTACCCAAACAAACACCTGGTATCGCATACGATAAAAGTTGTAAGTACGTCAACTTTCAACGCTTCCGCGGAACTTGTTTAGGGTGGCGCATAGGGTCGTGCACGGCAGAAGCAGCAGAGCTCGCACTCGGAGACAACCGCGCGCCTGTCCTGAAGCGAAGGTAAGGCGTTTGCGCGTGAACAACGCACACAAGGGCAATGACCACCGATGCAACAGTTACAGTATTCAGCCAAATCAGCAACGAATCCAGTCCCGCAAGACTCGCCTCAGGATAAGCGCAAGGTGCCGCTGCGCTCTTCCCTCTCTTTCTCCACCCCAGTACATATCATTCCATCCCACCTCACCCCACTTCATCCCATCCCATCCCATCCCATCCCATCCCATCCCATCCCATCCCATCCCATCCCATCCCATCCCATTCCATATCATGTTGTTGCGGCCGGCTTACTGCGCAGGGGGATCTCTTCGGCAACTCCGGGAAGGATAACACGCAAGGAATGCTGTACCTCAGTCGAATGGACCCCAGCAGAGACCCCAAAAACACCCGCTCGGACACCTCTGAGGAGCTTAAGCGTAGATCCCTCGCCCAGCTGGGGGTGAAGGAAGGGGAGGATGTCGTGGCTGAGAAAGAGGTAGGTAAACACATCAAAGCGTGCCACTCGCATGCTATCTTAAGGGTAGATGTCTATACTAATAGTAAGTCACTCTGATTTTTGTGAGGGTGATGTGGTCACTCGAGAAGCTCTATGCCCCACACAACAACTGATTTTGGAGGAAAGTAAATGAAAGTGCAATATTATATACCAGCATATATGTATACCCGACGAAAAGTATTGCAACGCAAGAATTAAATTCTGACGATTTTAGATTAGGTAACCCCTTAAGCCCTTAAGCTTTGAACAACTGGTCCCACGAATTTGGGGACAAACTACTTGGAATTAGTGTGGGATAATATTTGTAGTTCTGAATGGGTTAAGGAGCCCCCTCTTTCAGAAACGTTTTCAGCCAAAAAACGGTATACCTCTACCTCTATCGTCGCACGCCTCCATATCAAAGCGTCACCACTGCTGTGTAAAAGCCAAGGCGGCCTTAAGTTAATGCCATGCAAGTGACTGTAAACCCAGAATCGTGCGTATTTTAGCAGCGTCTCCTCGAGTAGTAGTAGGCAAAGAGGAGATGTTTGAATTTTTGGGGTATTTTGGTCTCGGACAAAAATTGAAACGAGTCCAGCAGTATTAGTATTACTGCTGCAATATACTCCTAGTAGAGTGAAAAGCCGTGCTCACCGTTTTCTTTCTCTTCCACAACTGAAAATTTTCAAATTTTGCAATTTTTCCAAATTTACTTTTTAACTTACAGATTATACTGGTATGTACTTATTTTAGTATAAACATAGTTTTTTGTTGTTGTCTACGGCGGACGAAAAGCAAAGCCACCCGGCCTGGAAGCGGGGGTTGATAGAGGGCGATGGCAACGATTGCCCCCCCCCCCCCTCTTTTTTTTTGGCGTCGTACATATGATACAGCGAAGCGTGGTACCAAAGGCACCTCCGGCATGTTGCTACTGCTGTAGGGTAGAGCTACGTAACACCTTTTTTCTATCGTCTCCTAAAACTTTATTACATTATAGACAACTCTGTGTGTCTCCCAAAAACTATTTTTGACAAAAAAAGACGCTTAACCTTGGTGTTCGAAAAATATTGTACACAAACGATGATATTCGCGTTATTGGATAGTTCTTCAGTTTGGGAACCCGATGAGTCAGAAATAGGTTGACCTAAAAACGCCTCGTACCTCTATTCATAGCGTAAGCACGCGTCCTCCAGTCTTGAAGACGCTCGTGTGTACCGGTACATCGCTTGGGGTCGAGGGCATCTGCGGGACTGCTCGAGTGTGGCTAGCCTGCTTCCTAACCAAAACCTTTTATTGCAGTGGGCCTTGGGTAGCTCAGTATGCGTGATACCCTCTAGCGCATGCGAAGTACTCCAGCACTACGCTGCAAACCCGTTTATGCGGCATTTGCTCGTACCACATCATGCTCTAAGTAAGCAATAAACCCTTCTCCCCCTCTCTTCGCCCCTTTAGAGCCGCGCTCTCATGCGCTTGTTTTTCTGTTGTTTTTGCTTCGTTTCCGTTTTTCTTTTCTTTTCTTTCTGTTTTGTTTTGTTTTTTCACGCTTTTGCGTGTTTTTTTTTTCGGGTGTACATACATGACATATAATACCATGGATGGGTATGTTCCTGGTATTATTTGGTTGCAAGTGACACGGGATGGCATACCACAGCTCGTTCAGCACCGTTCCCTTACGCTATCGGTACTACTACTGCCGTGCGCACAATTTCGTACTTGTCTGTGTTTTCTCCCATCGAGGGACATTTTTTTGTGACGGGCCTGTTTTGTTACCCCAGGCAAGATTCAGGGAAATTTTCTAACATGAGAACATCATTATTATCATCATCGTCATCATCCTTATCATCATCATGCGGGGGCAAAACAATTGTAAATATAGTCAAATTTAGTTGTTTGTACAGTCAGCGCACTACTACAAGGACTAACTCGAGGATCGTTCCTCTGCTGATACTGACTGATTTACACAGTCTCCGACAGACGAAGTCCCCCCCCTACCACTAACATTCAACCTGCACACACGCTGGTAGTGTTTCTTGCCACTATTAATCTATTAGTACTACAACTGCACCTCCCATCGCGGGCAGACCAAAGGCAACAACGCCCCCCCTACCCCCCCCCCCCCCCCCCCCCCCGCTCGCGAAAAAACACGAAAAAAAACACTTTATTTTTATCCTGATGAATCAATTCAATCATGAATCATGATATAGGAGCCCATTTTTTTTATGATCCCGATGAATCATGAATCACGATTGATGACATGGGAGCACGCACCCTTTTTTTTCACTTCGGCAGGCTCATCGTGCTGCTGGCGCGGAACGCCGACGACGCCTGGCAATATCACTAGCGACCCTCTCCAGCAAACCCGAGAAGCGCGCGGATGTGGTGGCGAACGGAGGGGTTGCGGCGCTCACCAAGCTTTCAAGGAGCGAGGAGTCGAGGACGCGGAGCTCGTGCGCACAGGTAACCAAAAACCAAAACTTGAAAAAAACAAAAACTTTGTTTCCCCTCTGGTACTATCAGGTACCAGGTAGATACCACTATCTGCTCCGATTTATAAGGACCTTTCCGATTAAATATGAATGCACATACGTTGCTTATATTTTGGTACATAGTGGTATGAAGTAAGATAGCTACGTAGTGAACGCAGCGACACAAAAGGGTAACAGCTCTAAAAACATGCCAGCATGGGATCAAGCCATCAAATCGCAACGAAGCGTACATACGCACGAAAGCCCTTGACCCTAGCCTCACACGACCGGTCTCCCTTTTATTTTATTTTTCGTACGTGGTGCACGTCTTCTACGAAGCGGTGTTATTATCATGGCATCAACAGCGTCACAGCCCGAATGAAGCGTATGCTGAAGGCCAGAACTGGCCTGAATGCGTGCTCCAGATGAAGCGTGCGTGAAGGTGGCCTCCTATCACCTGAAACCCTTTTACTACAGTAATAGCAGCACAGTTCTCTGTACAGAAGCCTAGACCTGGCTCTAATTCCAAATGGTTTGTCCCCTTAATAGACTTATCCCACGTTAGGTAGGGTTTGCAGTTAGTGCTTGCCTTCTGCGGCAATATTTGTCACTGGGACCGGTTGAGCTCCTCAAGTGAGCAACTATACCGGTTATTATAGTATGATAGTTTTACATTTAAGTAGGCGTGTTTGTTTTAACGCTAAAACACAGAATTGTTGGTCGGGTGGCTCGAACAAACTTCTTCGAATGCCATCATGTTTCGGGTGTACGATATGTTGAGCTCCTCACGTGAGGAGAGGACCTCAGAAATTTAGCCGCCACCCCTTCAAGGCAGCATTGCTCCACTATGGGAGTGCACTCCTTAAAGGTGCCTTAAGGCCTTAAGGGACCCAAACGGGTTTCATACTTGATGCCCTGTTTTCTGCAAAACGTCCGCACGGGTTAAACCATCAACTCATAAATGGAACTCGAAACAGAACCTATGGGATTTCCCCCGCGCTCCGTGCGCTACTTCTACTACTACTACAGTACTACGACTACTATATACAACTACTAAATACTGCTCGTACTTCCTTCTTGATATGTTGCGACGTCTGATACCTTTGGGTGCAGGCTTTCAATAGCCTTGCCACGGAGAAAGACCTGCGGCGGCGCATGATGGAGCAGGGTGCCGCGTCGGCCATCATCGCTCTGGCCGCTTCCTCCCACAACGGTCGCCTCAGGAGCGAGTGCGTCGAGGCCCTGTGCAAGTTGGCCGTCTGGCCAGGGAGCGAGGCTCAAATCATCGCGGAGGTATATATGATAGGCGAAAGATAATCACTCGTAGTACGTAGTGCCTGCCTGTGTTGGGTGCTAAGTTATGGCGTGCTTCACGCTTAGGGCTGGCCGTGCTGCCAGGAAGCGAAGCTAAAGTCACCGCGGAGGTGCAGAGATGGGAGAGAGACCCATTCACCTCATTTGCTGCGTCCTAATGGCTGTAGACTCCCTTGGGTCTTCGCGTAAAGGCGCCCTAAGGGCGTGTACGACTCCTCTATGATGGGCGAAAGACAATCACTGCTGCTGCCTGTTTTGCATGCTGTAAGTTACGGCCTGCTTCATGCCTTGCTTATGGCAAACAAGTTTTTGAGATAATAGACTATGTCATAACTTATGTCAATTCGGTCTTTTGTCTCGAAAAATCACGCGGCATCGCCATCTTTTTACTACCGCCTAATCGCTGTGGTCAAACAACACCTTGAGGGTATGCCGCCGCTCTGTTTATGTAAGCTGATAGCCCAAATGGTCCGCACATCACCGGACATAGTGGCATCTTGTTTTTCGTTTGACCTTTCGAAAAATCGTTAGGCGGCGTCGCTATCTCGAGAAACATCCCAAGTCGGCGGAATTTGTTGGTTCCCAAGCCCCGCCCCGTGACGCATATAGGGGGCTGGAGACATACAACCAAAACCGAATTTCCGCTCCAACTTGCATACCCTTCCTCACCCTGCCCCTCTCGCTGCATGATCCTGTCATAGCCTCAGTAGTTTGCCAGCTCCCACCCGAAAGTACTAAAAAGTGAAGAAGAAAAAACAAAAAGAAAGGAGTTGCTTCGGGAAATAGCACCATCACCATCACTGGATATGATGAAGGGCGTTAAAGCGCGTGTTTTGTTTTACGAGCTTGTCAGGGAGGATTGATGACCCCGGCGGGAATCGAACATGTGGGGGGGGGGAATGCCGTTTTCGTGCATGTGTATGCCTGGCGCAACCCCCCGTCCCGTTGCAAGAAGAGAATTAGGCCCGTGGCAGACAAATTGCGAAAACGAATCAACGACCTTCCACGATTGACGCCTTCCCCCCACGCACGCAGCCGTTTGATACACACATCTTGAGAAATGTCCTGTAATACTACAGTAGTGTGGACCCGCCAGCGATCTTACCCCTGGCCCCCGGCAAATGACCCCTGATGTGCCGACATTGGTCGGTCCCACTTGTGCTCACAGACCCCCCCCCTCCCCTCGCCTCTCAACATATCTCCGGTTTTCGATATACCCCGGGGTGGTCCTCAACAGGGCGGCGTTTCGTGCATCCTTGCCGTACAGCGGGCGGTGCCGTCTCTTGGAGAGGTGAGCCCGAATCAAGGACTACAGCTACTCGCAGCAGTGACTGAGCGGCGACCCAACAGGCAGTGCCTTCGTGCCTCCAATTACTAATAGCGAAACAAAACATCTTACGTAGTATCGTATCGTACGAGGCAATACTTGGCAATAACTCTGTCGGGCGAAAGTATGGTGTCAGCGTACATGGTTGCAACATGATGCGAGTACGAGTATTGCTGTAGAGCGAACTAAAAATCAAGAGGATCAATCACAAACGAAAAGTAAAGGCGATACTGCTGTTTGTGCAACTCTTGAAAGAACGAGCGGACCCGCCCGCCCCTGCCTTCCTGCCTTCCTGCCTTCCTGCCTGTTTGCATGCCTGCATGCCTGCATGCCTGCATGTCTGTATGTCTGCATGCTTTTTTCTTGTCTCTAATGAATATATTTGCTGATCCTCAAACAGCAGCTATTTTGCGCTCTCCCCCACTGACCCAGTTTCTCGAACCCGAGGTCAAAAGGTCGTGCAGAATTCAATCTTCAAGCATCTCGGCTAGTATGTATTTCCCCAAAAACACATTATTATTGCGTGAGGGGCAGATGATATTAATCATGCGTGAGTAACCAGACGCCATGATCGACGATAAAAAAACATACGCTGTATCCTCGTGTGTATGTTTCCATGTTTACACACTATATTTCGTGATGGTTACTACTTATGTCCTTTTGTTATCCCGTAATAATCATAACAGAAGGACAATAGTGGCGCTCCAAGGTTGGGGCGTTTTACTAGCAGTCGAGCCCACGATACATGCTACGATAGAGGTGCACCGTGTTTTTTCTGAGCTTCTCAATTAAGGAGCGTCATACCTCACCGAAAAAATGATTTTGGAGGGAAATATAAGTGCTGCCGGATGATAAATATCCTGAGCGAAGTATACTCTGAAATATGATTCGTCATAAACAAACATGAATGTGGGTTAAGGAGCCCGATCGTTCAAAAAACGATTCAGCCAAAAACTGCTACCTGTATCGTATCACGCGTCCCACCCAGGTTAAACTACTAAGCGATCGTAAGCAGAAAAGGGGCACACGCATTATCTAAGAGCGCGTTGTTTTTTGTTGTTGCATCGCAGCAGAGTGCCGCCGTTTTTGTTGACTATAAAGCGTGACAAGTCCGTGTTCAGAGTGTATGCATGACCTCCGCTCACCGCTAAACCGAGCACAGCCTTTTACCATGCCAAAGACATCATACACAGCCCCGTCCAGTGGGACTTCACCACTAGTTGTTGTCGTCGTTGCTGTCGTTGCTGTTGTTGGTGGGGATCCATCGATCCGTCGCGAAAAAAAATACGCCAGGTGTGCCTGAAGACGCTGATCAATTTGTCGTGCGTGTCGGGACCTTCGGACATCAAGGCGGACGAGCTTAACGACTCTGCCCTACAGGTAAGAACGACCGCGTTGGGAGAAAAGAGGCATTTTTAAGGGAGGGGAGGGGGGGGGGGGGGTGTACTCAAATGTCGTGCGTGGCCGCAGTCGTATGATCATAGACCTTCGCATCCCTACAATGCCGGGACGGAGCACGTCGGGTTTTCACCGACCAGGCATTTAGAGGGGGGGGGGGAGAGACCAGTCAATAAGGGCGCGTCAAGGCCTCGTTTGGCCTTAATGTACTAGTCTTAGTGTAGGGGAGATCAGTCAAGGAGTCCAAACGCGGTCTCCTATGATATGATGGTATACACCAGGGATCTTCACGGTTCACGGGTCATGACCCGACCCGCGAGTCGGGTCGGGATTTTTTCGAACTTGCACGGGTCGAACCGGGTTGGGTCGGATCGGGTCGGGTCGGGTCGGGTCGGATCGAGTCAGGGGTTTTCACACTCTCGCGGATCGGGTCGGATCACTCTTACCCGACCCGACCCGACCCGACCTCACCCGCGAGGTTAGACCCGACCCATGAACAACCCTGCCATGCATCGCTCTCGACGGGAATATAAGGTACGTTAGATATTAACATCAGATCTTAAACGGTTACTATATTATCGGACGGAGTGGTACTTAGCATCTCTAGGTTGGAAGGGTAGGGTGATACCCACCTCATTATCTCCACCTTGGTAATCGCGGCAAACCGATCCCGGCTCACATGCTCACACCCATTAATGACTCCTCACCACCGCCCCCCAGGGGGTATATTCGTATATTCCTCGGCAGCTACGTAGTCTGGCTGTCGTTCGAGGGGAATGCGATTTAACTAAAAAACGCCTTTTTCTTACTGCAGCGGGGAACGGGTGTCGCTCTACTGTTCCCTCCTCCCTCCTTTGTGTTGAGAGTGTCCAATATGAATAATAATAATTCTCTCTCAAGGTTCTGGTGTGGCAGGTATTTTTTTATCAGGGGTTTCCTTTCTCGCAAGAGGCATTTGCGTGACAGGTTGTCAATGGTGGCGGGGGCAGCGTGATCAGCATTGTTAGAATAATCATAGACTCAAACCTTCGCTCCAGAAGGTAGCGCAGCTCGCGCGATTACATCTTGCAGCCAACACATTCCATGAGGTTAGGGGGTGTGACATGACTAATCGCGTGAACGTCCGGTCCTCCCATGCCCTGCAAAAAGTGGTCATAATTGGACTCTCAAGCTGATCCCCGGGCCGGGCATCGGCACTTGCTGGTTTTGGGAACGCGAAAGTGTGTATTTGGGGAAAATCGTGGCAATCCGCGCATGTACTACCGCGGTGCTGCTCGCGTTTAACGCTCACCTTGTTCGATTTAGCCATAAACTTATTCGACCAGATTGAGATTGGTGCAAGTATTAATAGTGCGACCCTTTGCCGCGGACGGCGTTGTTGGTCCCAAGTGACGCCAATTTGTTGCGGAATTGTCCAATCGGCGACTATTCCGAGTAGCGCAACAAATTCACCCTGGGTGAGAGCGAGCGATCGACACAAACCAAATCGTAATCGATTGACTAGTGTACATAATTCGATGGATTGATCGCCGTTAGCGTCGTACTTATCGTGAATGTCGCCCCTCCTCCAGATTCGTTTTCGTAGTGAGCGCCCAAATGTTGGAGGTACTCGTCGTGCGTGTCGCCCCCAGTCAGATTTGTTTTCGTTAATGTAATGTATGGAAAAAACGTAATGAGCGCCCAAAGGTTGGAGGTGTCTGTATCAGGAGTAGGAACGGTGCTGCCCCGTCTCGAAAAGGGTGCGTGGTCGATGGTCAAATGACTAAGGCCAGCAACGAATGACTACGCCCCCCACGCCCCCCCGTCTCCAGCTGGCAGCTACGGCGGAGGAAGACGAATCGCTAGAGATTCTCGTGATGCAGCTGCTGTGCAACCTTTCGAGCTTCAAGAACAACCAGCAAAAGCTAGGTGAGTGGGACACGCGGAGCATGACCATGCCACCACCACCGCCGTACGCCGAGGAAAAAACAAAAACGAGAAACCACTCCTCGGTTAGCCTCAAAAACTGCAAACTTCACCATGAGTCTGTAGCACGGACATCAATATGTAACGTATATTTCGAGGTGGCAGCAGCTCTATATGCACAATGGTACATAACCCTGATTGCTACGGCAAGGTGTTGGGCCGTTTGCGGCGAACATTTCGTGGAAGCTCTTGACAAAAAGTCCGAAAGTATTCCGCGTATGTTCGTACATAGCTCTCCTAACAACCAGGGTAGAGTGCTTATTTGCTGCCTGAGGTGTCGAGCAACGCCACCTCTAAAGTTCTGTCTATTATCGTTGCATCATTTGTCAATCGTGTCTTTTTCTCTGTTTATCCCACGGTCACTGATATATCGCCGTTCTAAAGACGCCCAACTTCCGCCTAGCAAACCCCCAATATGTCCGAAAGACGCCTGATTTCCCACAAAGGCTGACCGTACCGCCGGTACTGCATCATACCACCTATTTAGGCCGGCAACGTCTTGTCTCAGGGCTAACCATGACCCTATCTCTATCCCTAACACTCTCTGCGCGCTATCAACCACTACGATGTCCTTCTGTACAAAACCATCGCCTGGATCTCCTGTGTTCTCGCCTTTCCCAACACGAAGCCGACCAATCCCCCCCCCCCCCCCGCCCCCCCCCCCGTCCCCAAGTGGAGGATGGCGCTATCCGGATCGTTGCCCGAGCGGCCGAGCGAACGACTTCTGTGGCCGTGGTTCGGCTCTGCGCCAGCACGCTCTGCAATTTCGCGGGGGAGGGACGGGCTAGGCCAAAGATGTCGGACAGCCGTACGTCACAGGTGATGCAAATTATTGCACACCGCAGGAAAAAACTACGCCGTGGTACGTACGCGAAATCGGGACACCGAGTACGTAGCGGTTCCCGGTTTCACGTTATTGCATTAGAGCTCCCTCTCTCTACTAAATATTTACCAATTATTACTAACAACATTTGGTCCTATTTACTATGTATTACTATGTATTACTATGTATTACTATGTATTACTATGTATTACTATGTATTACTATGTATTACTATGTATTACTATGTATTACTATGTATTACTATGTATTACTATGTATTACTATGTATTACTATGTATTAGTATGATGGTCCTCCGTAATACGAAGTGTTTTACAATATTATTCGTGATCACGTGATCATAGCTGTGATTTTTCATCGAGTTGCAACTTTGTAGCTTTTCTAAAAACAACAGCTTCTACGTGAGGTATAGAGTTCCTACACCACAATCAAGTCATAAAAGCCTCACAAAAATTAGGCGATACCCCTACAAGGCAAATAGCACTAGAAGGTCTCACTCCGTACATGAGTTGCCGGTACACGCTCGTTTGTTCGGGAACAACATCGGAGAGGGTAAGGCTGAGGGTAGGCCCCCCCTCTTCATTGCGGGTAAGGTTAACACACTCTGTACCTGCGTCCTCTTGCCGCCGGCCACCTTTCGGCGTGCCATACCACACGCCGCACTCCACAGCCGTAGCCGACGCGTGCTACGATACGAGAAGCGATAGGGGTAGCGCTTTTTGGCCAGAATATTTCCGATATCGACCAGGCTCCTTAACCCAGTTTCATCGGAATGCCATTCGTGTTTTCCAAATATTTTTCGTGATGTCCTAGGCTTTGGGATGGTTCATTGAGTTCCTCTATCGTAGCACGCGTCAGTCGATACTTTGATACTTTGATATTTTTCACATCGCTACCTTGAGCTCCGGCCAACATCACCCCCGTCCCTGCCCCCGCCCCCTCCCCCCGCCCCCACCCCCACTCCCAACGTGTGTTCTTCTTCTCAACACATCCGTCCAACCGTAATGTTCTTGGCCAGGCTTTGCTGGACCTTACCAAGCACGAAGATTTGGGCGTGCGGAGGGAGGTGGCGCATACGGTGGCGCGGTTAGCGGCGGATGGCAGCTGCCGGGAGAAGATTCTGCAGTACGGCATCATCTCCACCCTCGTCACCATGAGCAAGGTGGACGACGTCGATACTACCACCGGCAGGCGAGTGCTTCTATATACGAGTACAGCAGTTCCCTCTGCGAGAAAGTCGCCCGTTTTGGTTTCGGTTCGTGACCAAGGAACTGCTGCTGCTGCTGCTGCTGCTGCTGCTGCTGCTGCTGTTTGTTTTGGTACATACACGGCGGTCGCTTTGATTCGTGGTGGAGGGTTACGTGGGGCTGGCTGCTGCCGCTGTTGCGGTACATGCATGGCCGTTGCTTCGATGACTTGCGCTTGGGGGGGCTCCTGTCGCCATGAGACCCGGCTGCTGGTTTCGTGATATTTCGTCACCTCTACCACACGATAGAGGCTACTCACCTGCACAGTTAGTGATCGATCGCTGAGAGAAATCGACACGCCGCTGATTACCTATCACAAGCGAGGCTCCGAATGCGTGGTCCACCGCCTGCCGGAAAAGGCGCGCTAATGCAGTAGGCCGTTGGGCTACAATGACTATTAATAGCAAAAGCTTAACCGATCGCCTACCTACCCAAACTAAGCCTTACAAACATGTGCGCATGCATGTAAGGTCTTGTATTTGTTTTTTTCTGTTTTTTGTTTTTGTTTTTGTCGCCCGCCGTGCGCGCTGTGCCTTACACCTTGTTTCGGGCATTTATGTAGACATATTTTGTTTTTTTTCGCCGTCCGTGGTGTAAAAGACGTTGCAATCGACCAACCCCTCGTATTACTGAGGATAGGCCCAGGGTCGAGGTTACTCATAGATGGAGACACATACTAAGGTACAGGGGTGCACCAGTTTTTCTTTTCTTTTTCCGACCCTACACTTACAAGTGTACTCTGGTCATAGATACCTGCTATTAATAGGTATGGATAACCATCATTCAACCCACTTGGCGCCGTAACAATACCCGTCTCTCCTGTCCTCGTCAGTGGACACCCGCGGGGAACCCACGGGCTTACAGATAAAGTAGTAGTTGTTGTTGGGTATGGATCTCGCGACGGGTAGATACCGTTGGGATCATCGCGCATTCATTTTTAGATATGGATCTTCCTTGCGGCGGCGGGTTGAAACTCTCTGCAGCGTGCCGGTGCTGCTTGACACGTAGAATTGATGCTGGGAAAAACGCGCGCAGGTCGTTACTAGGATTGTAGCCGGTCGCCCCGGTGGGCTAGCAGGTAACCACGAAGCCTGTTAGCGTCAAGAAAGCGAGTTCGAGCCCCGCCGAGTGCATGCTCATAGGCACTTTTTCTCGCAAAAAATATCTTGACTAGCAGAAAGCGCGAGAGCGTGAGTTGGCAAAATTGGATGAAAATCGACGAGCGTTGGGAAGGCTGAACCCTCTGCGCGATAAAAATCAAGGCAAGAACCGTAGTGGGGGAGGAGGGAGAGGAGCCTACTTTGTGACCCCGGATCTGAGTTACGACTAGGGAGGGAGAGACGGGAGTGCGAAGATAATGAATGGGATGGAAAAAAAAAATAAAAAAAATAAAAAATGTACTTTTAATTCTGAAAGGCGGAAAGCCGTCCATTTTCACTGAGATGTAACGGTAGAGCTGCGATGAAGTGCTATATTTCGCGTTTGGCGCATAAAGATTGTCAGCACCTTTAGGAAGGTGTACCAGATATACGAGCACGTGCAAGCACGGCCCGGGATAAATATTCGTAACACGGAACCTTAGATGGAAGGATATCCAGGTTACATATACTCGGATGTAATGGGAATTGAAGAAAAAGTAAGTGTCTCAGGTCGTGTTTAAAATTTATGCTTTTCCCCATACCGAGTACAAGTGAAAGCTCTGGCAGCTTGCTAGCATACGTACCAGGTATGTACCAGGTATGTTTCGTTCGTAAAGGATAAACCTTTGAGCCACTGATTAACGAACAAGTTATATATGACAGTAGAGCGAGCTCTGGACTAACGCTACTCTCTAGATACAGTTGTCAAACCTGGACCTGTGCATTTGTTTTTTGACAGAGGCTCTGCTATCCCATGTCAGCGAAGAAGCGTGTTGCCATACTTACTACGCCATAGAACCAACAACAACAACAACAACAAGGGTTTTCGGGGGGGTTGACTCTTGAGACCATGGTAGCAGTTTTTGGCTAATTTTGTTTTGTGGATGACCTATGAAAGGCTCCTTAGCCCAAACTCGACGGAATGCCATGTTTTCTTTGCAAGATATATATGACTTTTTGTATACCTAGGCTATACCTTGGCCATACCATTTGACTTACTATTAGTATAGAGCTCCTCACGGGGGGCACGATCGTTGGCACGGTAGCTAAAAATCTCTTTTTTACTTCGAGCGAGGTGCCGAGAGTCACAAGATGTACTTCGTATACACATCAAGTGGGGGCATGTGCTAGGTATGGTGAAGCCTGACGACCGCACACACCTACCTCTGGTGTCTTGTGACTTTTCCCATTTTTTCACGAACGAACTTCGAACAGATACATGGCGCTGGCGTTTCGCGTGCTTTCTTCGGACTTCAAGTTCGCCGGGATAATAGTGGCCGGCGGGGCGGTGGATGCCCTCATCTCTCTCACCCGATCGGTCGACAAGCCTTGCCGCCTTAGGTACGAACACTGTGCTTTTAATAGGGCTGTGCACTGGCTGACTTAGTCAGTAGCGATTATACTGTCGTCAAAATCAATCCGTATACTGGATTGCAGCAGCATACTGTCTCTCCTGTCTCCTCTCTCCTTCCGAAACGCATTTGGTGGGTTTCCGTACTATACCATGGCGTGTTTTTTGGACGTACGTAATAAAAAACTACTGGCGAATATACTCGCCGGGTCAATCAGTAGATTACTACTGCCAGTAGTATATATTGTGCCAGTGCCCAGCCCTAGCTTTTGAGGTACAGCAGTGCGGCATGATATTTTTCAGGTATCGTAAGACCTACAAGTGACGTATCAACAACGGCGCCAACATGTCTGTGGCAACTAAGACCGTACAACTCGACCCCCCTCCCTCCCCATCCCCTTATCCGGGAGAGCTGGAGACCAAGGCAATAGACTATAACTCTACCCTTCTCCGGGGTGTGTGGCATTTGACTCAATGCAACTCTACCCCCTAGCCCCCGTTATTCGGAGGGAGGGGGTGCACTCATGTTCTCATGTTATGCGTGGCAGTAGTCGTATGATCATAGACCCTCGCATGCCTACAATGCCGCGACGGGGCACGTCGGGTTTTCACTGACCAAGCAGGCATTGCTTGCGCTAGGGGGGAAGCGCCGGTATGTATGTGTTCGGTGAGTCGCATGAAGGGTGAGCTGCATCCACTTGTGTGAGACGGACTTGCAATGGATGACAGTATCGGATGAATTGATATGTTATCTGGTGTGGCCACCTCCAGGGGAGGGGGGAGGAGGGGAGGGTTACTCATTTTTTGCTTGCCTTAGAACGGTGACCACGCATCTCTTTCGAGACCAAGCACCGTTCCTACTCCTAATAGAGGTACCTTCAAATTGGGAAGGGCATAGTGTACATCAGCCAGTATTTGCAACATGCAAGGCGTCGAGTATGACGACGTGATCCCAACCATCCATCCATCCATCCATCCATCCATCCAATGCTTGCCCCCCCTCAAAAAAAGCTGCGCGCAGTCGCTCTGTAACCTGATACGGTTTGGCATCCGCCTGGACTATCTGATCGAGTGCGGGGTGGTCTCGGCGCTGGTGCACCTGGCGGACCCGGAGGACGAGACGACGTCGGAGTGCTGCGCGGTGGCCCTGTACCTCTTCTTCTGCCACCCGGCCGTGCTCGCCCTTATCGACGGACACGAGGTATCATACGATACGCTACCTTACGGCAGCCGATGACGTCATTCGGGTGTATATCCAGTAGCGATGGTCCCTCTATAGTGCCTTCTATAGTGCCCTCTATAGTGCCCTATATGGTGCCGGTGGTATCGCTTGGCACAGAGGGGATTGACCAGTGTTGCAGTGTGCGGAGTAGTAGTGCCGGTTGCCGCTACTCGTATAGTGCCGGTATTGTTGCCTGGCACATACATACCAGCACTATTATATAGTGCCGAATCACCAAGGGGTGATAAGATAACACACCCCCTCTGTGAGAATCATGCGACGGTAGAGGTGCACAATCGTCACTTGTAGTAAATTGAGGAGCTCTATACCACACACAAGATAATGAAATCGCAATACCATGTACTATACCATGTACTATTAATAAGTATACAACGCAAAATATTGCAACACGAGTTTGGGTTAAGGAGCCCGATCGTTCAGAAAATGGAAAATGCCAAAAAAGCCAAAAAAAGGTATACCTTATACCTCTATTGTAGCACTCGTCATGAACAGGTGCGACACGCCTACGACACGCCTACGGAAGCCCTGGTTTGGAAGAAAATCGGGTCTGAAATTAATCCTAGGGGTGTGTGTTAGCTTGCGTGTTGCACGGTAGTAGCGTAGGCATGTGTCACCTGCTTCACTTGCGTTTTCTTTTCGCGGTTTAACTTTTTTTTTTGGGGGGGGTTGACTACTTGGAACTGGTGGGGGGTATGTTCTGCTAGCAGGAAAACGCGTGGGTCGGGAAAAGAAGCGTGTCGGGATTTAAGAATGTGAGGCAATAAAGACAATCGGTGTTTATTTTATTTTGGAAATCATTTTATGATGTTTCCCCCCTCCTCCTCCTCCTCCTCCTCCTCCTCCTCCTCCTCCTCGTGGAGAAGTGTAACGCGACATTCGCTCGTACGACCGAGTAGACAAAGTAAGGCGTAGACCTAACAGGTTCCGGCGTTGATCCCCACGTTTTAGTTGTGTACGTGGTTTCTATTCAGCCTAGCGCTTCGAGGCTATTGCTGCTCGTACGCTCGTACCAGTTGCAGAAGAATAATACTACATTAGTCATCCAAGGGCAGTCTTGACCGCCATCAACGACCAGGCCGATACAGATGAGTGACCGGAATGCGCGAACCAAAGTACACACACAGAGACCGATCCTCGCTGCCCGTGAACCTCCCTTGCGCTCGCACCCAACAACAACTTATTCACGAATTTACTCCGACCGCCGAAACATTCCAACCCTGTTGTTTTTTATACTCTGGTACCGTTTTTCAGGTTGTTCGTGCGCTGCTAGACCTGTGCCGGGTAGGCACGACAAACATTCGCAAGCACTGCGTGGCGGCTATTTGGAACATGACCAACGTGCAGCAGGTGGCGCACGGTGGCGGGAGCGCGGCAGAGAGCATTCCCATGCTTCTGGTGAGAGTGTGGATTAACATCTTGGAAAGTAGGCTGGATCAGTGCAGGAGGAGGTGCCTTCGAAGCATTCCATATCTCGGTCAGATCGCGGACTCCCACTTGATGATCTGTATGATCTGTATGATTTGCATGATCTGTATGATCTGTATGATTTGCATGATCTATATGATCTGTATGATTTGTATGATATGTATGATCGGTATGATCTGTATGATCTGTATGATCTGTATGATCTGTATGATCTGTATGATCTGCATGATCTGCATGATCTGTACGATCTGCATGATCTGTATGATCTGTATGATTCGTGTGATCTGTATGATCTGCATGATCTGTATGATCTGTATGATCTGTATGATCTGTATGATCTGCATGATTTAGGACATGCTTCCCGGGTTGGATCTGTACGATACACAGATCCTGCACAACCCCTCACATCTGCAGGCGAGGACCTACTAGATGATCTAGATGATCTATCCGTAGACAGATTCGTAGGTGATCTGTGCGAGGTGTGATTACGTCCATAACCCCTTTTACTCGCACTGCAAGAAGTATCCCACACCATTTTTTCAACTATTTACAGTTTTTGGGACCCATGTGTGTCGCCAGAAAAAACGATATCGTCAACAGCAACAGCCTATCTACTCTTATGGCACAGGCCGATTCTGTTGCTGGAAGGGAGAGTACGCAGCAGTTCTTCCTGTACGAATATGATAATACTGGGCGCGTGTAATATAATTGGTATATATATACTCCAGCAGCCTATGGATGAGCTGCTTCGTGTGCAGCCGATGGTGTATCCGGCATTTAGTTCCGACATTATTTTCCCTCTGGAAGTAATATGTATACAGTAATCCAAACCATAAGTAACAGTACAAACCATGGTTGAGGCACATCGTACCCCTCAAACAAACGACGCAGAGTGAAAATCAGCGTACGTATGACATGCACCAGATACATACGTACATTGCACGAGTTGCAACCGAACAGAAAGTACGCTGGGCCGTCTACAAAAGCTGATACCAGGTGCATGCCAACGCCGAAAATCTAGGCTTTCTTTTGCCCGGAAGGCGGCAAGTTACCGACCGCTTCGCCGCGTTTGCATCGACTTTTAAGTGCGCTGGACGGTTTTACATGTTTCTGTCCTCTTTTTAGATTAAACCGTTATTTTCTTCCAAGCGTCGGCTCCGTTTCCGCTCACCTATCCATCATCAATCATCAATCATCAATCGTTACTCATCAATCACAACCCACAACCAACCATGTGTTGTTGTTTACTGGGCGGCCTTTCAAAATTACGACCGTTTCAACAGGAGCTGCTGCAGACGGAATCGGACCGAGAGCTCAAGGCAGACTGCGCCGCGGCTCTGTACAACCTTGCTCGCAACCAGTCTAACTGTCAGGTACTCTTGCTGTAGGGTTAATCAGCGCGGCGTCGACAAACAATAGTATATTAATAGTACGTTGACACGATACAACAGCAGTGACATATAGCAGTGGTCGCCATCACGCATATAGCATGTGAAGAGCGAACCGTCTTATTTTTGGTAGGTTTGAGGGGTCAGCGCTGCTTCTCTCTTCCTTGCTGTTTCCAAGTGCGCTATTGCGAGGGGAGATATTACGCGGGAGCATAGTAAACACTAGCAAATAGGACTTACGGTACACTACAAAAACCTACGTATGTACCTATTTTTACTAGCAACATTTGGTCCTATTTACTACTGTAACAGTAGTCTCCTGTAACAGCGATCGGAACCAAAATACGGTGTGTTTACACGTACGTAGGAGAATAAGTGTTTTTGTAATGTCCATCGAGGAGTCTGAATACCAGTACTACATATGCCCCCCCCCCCCATATTGGTCTGTGATTGGCTAAGGCGAGCTGGAACGTGTCACATCTGGAAGTTTCAGATTATTTTCTGGCAGTGATGAAGCAAGCGAGTTGCCGTCTTTGCTCAAGCCGGTTCGAAATTCGGCCTTCACACGATCGACTTCGCAGAGAGAAAGGGATTTCGTGCCCGCAGTTCTCTGATTGGTCAATTGTTTTGGCTGGACATTTTGAATGGTGGAAACTCCTCGGTCGACATTTGTCGTAACCCGGAATCGTGACGTCACTTTTCGGGAAAAGCAATAACTTGGAAAACCGGCCGTGGATGATGACATCAGTCTTCTTTTTTTGGAAAATTGACCGGAAAAACTTTTATTATTATGTATGTTTGCCATCCTGCACTGTCCCGCGGTGAGCTTCAACATCGAGCACTGACGACGAACAGCTACCAAGGCAACAACAGCCACCAAGGGAAGATAAATCAGAAGCTGACACAGGGATACCAAGAACAGAAACTTTCAACGTATAGAAAGCACGAGCTTGTTCCGGGCGGTGGGGGGGCATGTGTAGCAATCAAAACTTTTTTTCGCTGATTTTTTTTTCATGCCTGCTACGATATAGGTAGAGGTGTACCTTTTTTTGGCTTTTTTGGCTTTTTTGGCTGAAACGTTTTTTCTGAATGACCTATCAAAGGCTCCTTAACCCATTCAGAACTCAAAAAATATCCCACTCTAATTCCAAGTAGTTTGTCCCAAATACGTGGGACCAGTTCTTAAGGGGTTAACCCAAATTTCGTCAGGATTTCATCATTGTGTCGCAATCGTTGTGTCGCAATATTTTTGTCATTTGATGCTTATACGTAGCACTTTTTCATGTCCCTCCGAAATCAGTTTTTGACTTACTATTAGTGTAGGGCTCCTCAATAAGTCACCACCCTCAGAAGGCAGAAATGGTGCACCTTTGCCGTAGCATGCGTCCCACGATGGTCCAAAAAAGCCAAACTTCCCCCTATGTTTAGGCACCACCATATCTGGTCCTAATTACAACATTATCCCCCCCCCTGAAAGGTATCGTGCGAAGTCTCTTGACGGCGTAACATACCCGCCATTTTCGCCACGGCCGCATGATTTCCCACGTCTATATAGGCGATGATCGTGTCCGGGGCGGTGCTGCCCATCATCATGTTGGCCAACTCTGGGGCTTTCGAGACCAAGGTGCAGTGCATGTCCATCCTGCAGAGGATGCTGCTCGGGAAGAACATGCCAGAAGAGGCGAGTGGCTTAATAAAAAATAAAAGCAGCTGTCACGAGCATCACTTGGAAGGCATTCGTCACACTATTTTTATGATAAAACTCTTTCACAGCTCAGACAGAACGTCGATCGATTCCCCACTTGGACGATCTACGTAGATCTTTCGGGGCAGATATATCCCTGATCTGTACGATCTGTATGATCTGTACGATATGTATGATATATATGGTCTGTATGATCCGCATGATCTGTATTATCAGTATGATCAGTATGATCTGTATGGTCTGCATGATCTGTATGATCTGTATGATATGTATGATCCGTATGATCCGTATGATCTGTTTGATATGTATGATCTGTATGATCCGTATCATCTATTTAATCTGTATGATCTGTATGATCTGTATGATCTGTATGATATGTATGATCTGTATGATCTGCATGAGCTGTATGATCTGTATGATCTGCATGATCTGTATGATATGTCTGATCTGTATGATATGTATGATCTGTATGATCTTCAGTAGCCCATGTTGTACATAAGGGTGGGAGCCGCAATCTTAACAATCTAGGACAGGTTTTGCTGGGTTGGGTCTGTACGATACACAGATATCCTGCACAACATCTCATAGATGATCTGTAGATGATTTAGATCGTGATATCTTGCCCTAGTTCCAAACACCATCCGGCTTAAATTTGCTTCAAGTTGTAAATTTCTGAAACGCGAGTAGAGTTCTGAAGAGGGTACACATATGCTTCAGTAAAGTTGCAGAGCCGTGGACCAGCACAGAGAGGCGCGCGACCGGGAAGGGGTTTGGTGGACAGCACGAATCAAGCCGCAATAAAAAGAGTAGCAAACATCATCCCGTTTGTTTCTGGCCGAATGGTGATCGAACCGACGATTTTTATGTTTTTACGTACGTACTGGCTCTGCGGCAATTTTTGGAGTTGTCACAAACTTCTGCCTTGGATGCTGGTCGTCTGAACACGAGCATAATGGCCAGCGTGTAGATGACCAAGGCCTATTGCTGAAAATACAGGAGAAGGTACCGTGCCTCGTACCCCCCCCCCATCCCTTACTTTTACTCCCCTCCCGTACCCTCCCTCCCTCCCTCCCCCTCCCTCCCGTTGACAAATCGCGCGGGATCTCTTTGCCAGTTAATGACGCAGTCGTTCGTACGCACGCTCCTGGACATGTCCAAGATGGAGCACCGAGACACGCAGCAGCGCGTGGTCATCGCCGTCTACCGCATATCATGCTGCAAGCGGGGCCGGGAGCTTCTCCTGGAGGAAGGGGCGCCGGAGTCGCTCATACGACTCATCAGCAAACCCAACGAGGAGATGAGGAAGGTGTGGTGTGGGTGTGGGCCCTCGACACGACCGAAAAAATATATTTTAGTGCTGCACTCTAATTCCTTTTAGAGCTGGTGTTAATTATCCCTTTTAGTGCTGCACTCTAATTCCAAGTTAAACCTGAGTGTCACTCTAATTCCAAGTGTTTTGTCCCCACTACGGGAGTGTGCGGTTTAAGGGGTCGAGCCTTAGTCGACCGGACCTCATCAAGGAAGCTGAAAGAAAAAAAGAGGTTTCATTTTTTTTCCATGGCTTTATGTTTTTTTTTTCTTTCCTACGTACGTAAAATCGGTTTGCGTCGAATTTTATGCGTACTCACGGCTATTTGGCGCTTTCTGCCAGACAATCAATGTTTGCACAAGAAAAAAGACATCCCCAGGGGGGGGGGGGGGGGGCGAACGCGCGAAAGCGGCCTTCATAGGCACAACGTTTAACCGCTAGGCCCCACTAGGTCAACGGGGGCGCCGGGTTCTTATACTCGTCTCTTGTTCGTGCAAGGAAAATAAAGTGAAACCGCCTGCTCCAGGATTGTGCATGTATTGACACGATTGAGTGGGAGTTATCACTTGTCTATGGGGTAGCCGGTATTTGGCTGCACGTGTACTCCAAGAAACGCCCGGAACACCCACTGTTGTTTACCGTTCCCCATGGTGTCAATCATGAACAAACCCAAAGGGCTGGTCTAGCCCCCACACGCGAATATCCTACCCGCACCTTATTCGCCCCCTTGCTATCATCATAGCGTCGTCTGCGACCGCCATCTGTTCCAAAGGTTCCACGAAAAAGGAGACCAGATAGCTCACCGATCCCCACTTGATGATCTAGATCTTTGAATGATCTATATGATCTGTATGATCTGTATGATCTGTATGATCTGTATGATCTGTATGATCTGTATGATTTGTATGATTTGTATGATCTGTGTGATCTGTATGATCTGTATGATCTGTATGATCTGTATGATCTGTATGATCTGTATGATCTGTATGATCTGTATGATCTGTATGACCTGTATGATCTGTATGATCTGTATGATATGTATGATCTGTATGATCTGTATGATCTGTATGATCTAGCTCAAGTTGCCGGGTGGGAGCCGTATAATCTGCATGATCTAGGACTTGTCTCCTGGGTTGGATCTTGTACTTTGTACCACTCTGTCCCGAAATATAAGCACCGTTTTTACTGAATACTAGAGTATAAAATGTGCTTATATTTCGGGACATAGTGGTACACAGCAGTATCTCATACCGGCATTTTAGGATATACCAGGTACGAAGTAGATGATACGCCGCTACGGTAGAGGTGCACCATTTTTGTTTCTGCCTTTTGAAAGTGGCCAATAGGAGGAAAACAAAAGTGGTCTATGATAACAACCATACACGTTGAAAAACCCCATGGCTCCACTCAAGCATGCAACGAAATATGTTGCACCACAACAATGAAATTCCGGCGATTTTGGGTTAAGAAGCCAAAAAAAGGTATACCTATACTCGTACCAGCCTAAAAAAGGTATACCGTATACCTCTATCCTGTATCGTAGCGCGCGTCAGTAGATCGTGATCTACCCCATCGTGTGAACTGCTGGTGTTTGTTCCGTAGATATTAGGCAGATCAGGCCACACCATTGCGGCTCAGTTCCCGGGCCTACGAGTAGGTGACTCACCCCCAAATTACCGCACAGTATAGGGACGGAGAGAAATATGCTTACAGCTCCCCGCCGTTTCGTTTTTTGCTTCCTTCAACATTATCTTGATCCAGGGGCTGCATAAGCATCCCTGGACACGGAGAGAGAGCGTTTCGTAGTCTGTTTGTTTGTTTGCTGTTGTTGTTGTTGTTGTTGTTGTTGTTGTTGTTGTTGTTGTTGTTGTTGTTGTTGTTGTTGTTGTTATTGTTGTTGTTGTTGTTGTTGTTGTTGCTGCTGCTGCTGCTGCTGCTGCTGTTGCTGTTGTTGCTGTTGTTGTGCGTTGTTGTTGTGTTCCTATTTGCATCTACCAGGTATCCAATATTAAGCCTCCCCTCGTTTGTTTCTTCAACATTTTTCTTTACCCCAGGGCTGCGCTAACACCCTTCTCAACCTGGCGTCCGACCCTGGCCGCGAGCTAGAGATAGTCCAGTGTGGCTCGGTATCGGTGCTGCTGATCACCGCGCTCGTGGCCTCGGACAGCGAGGAGACTCGACACGCCTGTACCAAGGCCATGACCAACCTCTT
>MEHQ01001797.1:0-10066 GCA_008828725.1 Saccharina japonica
GACGGAAACGGAAACCGTTGCGTTAACAGTAACGGAAACAGAAACGGGTGGGGAATGGAAGCGGAAACGGGAACGGGAACGGAAACGGTTACGCACGTTACCAATAATTGAAACGGCTACGAGTAGGTAAAGGTAAAGGCACCATTTAGGGGTAATGGCAACGGGGTGTGGTAACGGAAACGGTAACGGTGGCGGTGATGAAGCGGCAATGGGAACGGGATCGGTACGCGGTAACGTCAACGGTAACAGTAACGGTAACGAGGGAGGAAGGCAGTCAAGGCACGGGTATCGGCGCTCACTCACTTGCCCAAGCAGACGTCCAATCCTTGGTCGACTGGACTCTGCTGCTGCCGTGCGCATGTAGACTCTCAAAGCTCTCGCACGATTAATCTCTACGAGTAACCTCTACGAGTACATACGTAGAGTTGTGGCAATACAATACAGCAGCTGCTGCGTACCAGGTACGAGGTATCTGGTATATATCAGTTACCGCAAGGGTACGAGTATAATACGTACGCAGGTAATTTGGAAATTGTGGGGACGGCGCTGCAATGTATCATATGACACTGCCTGCAGTGTAATACTGGGATGTATCCCGAGGTACGGGGAGCGTTATACGAGTACATGCTGGCAGTTTAGTCGATACCGGTGTTCTTTACGAGTACGTAACCACCTTCTGAGAGGCGAATTTGATCTACAGATCTACAGCAGCAGCAGCAGGCGCAGTACGAGTACATGACATGCACATGTGAAGCTGCTACAGGCGAGGGAGGTCTACTGCTGTAGGTCTTGAAGTGTGATCGAAACGTGCTTCATATTCTTATTCTTCAACAGCATACCACAAGTAGCAGGTTGTGTTCGGCGCTCTAACGGCGACCCCGAGCTTTAGGGGGTAGGACTTTCCTCCGGTTCAAGGGGTGGAGCAGGTGGAAGTCGCGCAGGGGCTCAACACTAGCCTATCCTCCTCTCGCCCAGCGTGACAAAACAACACACAACCATGAGGCGCAGCTGCTGTAGTTCAGTAGTACCCGCGTAGCAGCTCAATGTAGTCCTACACAGGGCTCACCTCGATTTACAGTTCGGAGTTAGTTGTCCTTGACGCGATTGCGCGACCCCTCCACTCCCCTCGCTGCTTAGCCTTCTCACTGGCGTTTGGTTCTAGACGAAGACCATCAAGCGTCTGATCTCAAGCGTCGGTAGTCACAGATGCATGACATCAGCCGTCCTGCTCTCGCTCTCACAAAACCAGACTCGCAAACAAAAGTCAAGAGTTGAAAAATGGTGTTCAATGTGAAACATTGGCGTTACGATTAGATTTCAATGTGGAAACGGTTTCACTTTTGATTTGAAAATCTGAAAACCGACTGAAATTTTGAATCTACCGCCCCGTGCCACACTCATACACTCATAAGAGTATGATACGAGTACTGCTGTTGTACTCGTAGTCTTTTGCTCTCCCAGCTCCCAGCCGGCACAGCTATCCGTACGGCATGCACACGGTGTTACGGCAGCATCCAGCACACCCAGGAGGGTCCGTGTCCGTAACGGTCCATGTCCGTGGTGAGCTGGAGCGGTGCAAGGGCAACGCGCGAAGACGGACACACGAAATGGATCGCCAGGTCGCGACATCTCAGGTACCTGGTATATTATTACGTACATAATTCGATGCAAGTCGACGAGGGAACAAAGGGCTTTAAGTCTTCCCCCATGACAAAAATGCCAAGGCGAGAACCGTAGTGGGGGGGGAAGGAGAAGAGCCTTGTTTGTGGCTCCGGATCTGACACGACTACAGTAGGAAGGAGAGAGAAAAGAAGGGCAAAGATATGTAAATGGGATGGGCAAAACGAAAAAAACTGGCACAGCAGTCGTTTTCGGTTTCTGCGTCTCCTTTTGTGGGACCAATGTTATGTACCAGGTATATCATAGATAGCGACCCAAGTACCGGCGACGACGAATGCGATCTTACCAGGCGTCTATTGTAGGAAGAGCGCGCAACTTTACCGTCCCAGTACCACCAAGCTGCGCGCGGGTCATACGTACGTATATCCTTACAGTAATGTTATAGGCGGGACGGCGGGACACACACCCCACACCCTAGCAGCCCGCGGGCTGCTTCGTGTAGCCGCGGTCCTGGAAAGCGTTTCGCAAACTTTCGAAATATTTTCTGTCTGACAAAGCTCTCGAGTCCCAAAAACATATATCGTACGTACGTGGGGTTTGCGATTCCCAGAGGCCATCAGCTAGGCTACTACAGTACAGCAGTTGGAAGACGGGACGCCATGGGTCGAGCGGGGCTTCATGCAGGCGTGCCCTACATGACTGGCGTGTCATACGGAACTTATCAGTCAACATTGTCCATAATCTTCACCGGAAAATCAACAACCTAACCTTCCCTTTTTCGGCTGCGGTGGTCGTCGTCGCGTCCTTTGGACAGTTTCACAAACCGCCCAAAAGCTCGACCACCGACAGAGCCAGCGAAATCCTTGTGCAAACATTTGCGCTTTTACGCCCCCCCCCCTTCCCCCTCCTCTACCAAGCACGCCAACTCGAATGCCCTCCCGCCCTCCCGCTGTTAGCGGCACATCGGTGACTTACGGAGGGGTGTACACAACTATATTCGCGTTAATCTCGGCGAGCGGGGTTATTGCTCTTGCGTTCAAGTATCAACTACTGAATTGTCAGAGGTTGTGAGCCCTCGACCCCCTGTGATGGTGGTAGGGGGCAAAGCTGCTTTCCTTGGGCTACAGCGGCGCTTGGGCGTCGGCAATGACGACGCTTGGCCGGTACTACATACGATCCGGAATTTTCGAATTTTCCGAGAACGGGTAGTAGGGTCGGGATCTCTGGTCGTATATCTGTCGCAAGGTTCTATTTACACCCTTGTGGGAACCAGGAAAAACCACTGCTGTTCGGGGGTCGTGACCCGACCCGCGGGGTATTCGGGTACCCTGAGTTATACACCTTACCGACTACCAATTCGCTCCACAGGTCATGACCCCAACTCACGGGTCGGTTCAGGAAGGTTTCGAAATCTCACGGGTCGTGTCGGGTCGGGTCAGGGGGTTGCCAATTTTTCACGGATCGGGTTCGGTCTCGGTTACCCAACCCGAACCGATCTGACCCGCGAGGTTTTGACCCGACCGTGAAAAGCCCTGCTAAATAAAAACTTGAAATATGTTTTATGCCGTCGTCCTCCACTCCACCACGGTACACTTTCCTCTCGACTACTTCTGCGGGCTTGGACGGTTCTTTGTGCTTTCGCTGCTCAAGCGCTCATTGTGTGCTTTCGCTGGCTATATTATTTGCGCTTGTCGCTCTTGAACACTCTTAACATTTTGTTGATGGTCTGTTCGTCCCGTTGTTGCCCTCAGGACGACAGCACGGCCGACTGGTTTGCTAGCCTGGACCAAGCGTTGGGGTTCAACACAAGAATACTTCAGAGGGTGAGTGAGCGCCGGCGGAGTGTTCGTCTATTCCGGGGTGGGCTATTGTAGTAAGAAGAGGTAAACAGAACCCACGACGGACCCCAAAATCAGGTATTCCCCTAGGTTTCCCCTATTTGTTTTTGATTATCTTTCGATTATCTTTCCCTGCGATAGCGGGAGATCCCACTTGACCCTGCCTATTCAAGGTGACGACCGTTGATTTTGTCTAAAATGTGCCGTTCTTCGATCCCATGGCTGGGAGCCACGGTGAGCGGTATCGCGTAGATGTAATGGTAAAAGAAGAGTTTACGATGCCTTTTGGGGTAGTTCCTCGATGGAGGGGCCCTCGCCATTAGGGGGAAAACATGGCGTACGATGATCTGGTCGTTATGGTCACACTCGGGTAGGTATTCGGGTACCCTGAGTTATACACCTTACCGACTACCAATTCGCTCCACAGGTCATGACCCCAACTCACGGGTCGGTTCAGTAAGGTTTCGAAATCTCACGGGTCGTGTCGGGTCGGGTCAATTTTTTTATTATCTAACGGGTCGGGTCAGGTCATGACCCGCGGGAAACGCGTCACTCGCGGGTCGGACCAACATGAGCCGCAAGTTGTTATTTGCTGACCCGCGGGGTGACCCGCTCATCCGGCCCGTAGATCCGACACTTTAGAAGCTTCGCGCTTTCTTGCCCAACATCTTCTCTCGTACCAGTACTCAGTTATACCCCTTTGGTATTTAAACCTTACAACAGAGCCAAACCTACATACGCACATCGACACCCATCCATACCCACTACAAACAGGCCGAATAACGCTGCGGGGTACAAAAACGGAGAATATATTGTTTTTGAAGTATCGACCCACGGGTAGGATCGACGGGTCGAACCCGCGGGTCGCGTGGAATGGGGTCGCAAGTTGAGGTGACCCGAACCGCGACTGACCCGTATCTCACGGGTCAATCGGAACCTGGCGGATTTGGTTGGGTCGGGACAGGAAGCGTTCAAAACATCACGAGCCAGGTCGGTTCGGGTCAAGTGGTTTCCAAATATCACGCCTCGGGTCGGGCCAGGAGGTTTTCAAATCTCACGGGTCGGGTCGGGTCGGTTCAGGAGGTTTCCAATTATCGCGGGTCAGGTCGGGCCAGGCCAAGACATATAAAACTTTCCGCGGGTCGGGTCGAGTCAGCTGACCCGACTTGACCCGACCCGAGCCGACCCGTGAGGTTTGACCTGACCCGCGAACACCCCTGAAACAAACGGCCAAGACAATGAGTGTGGGGATTTTCTCGCAACTCTGTCTTTAATAACCCCGTTATCCCTGAACCCCCAAGGTTTGGGGATAACACTCTTGGGGCCAGAGTAGGAGCCTTTTTGGAGTTGGACCAGGGTAAATAGTGTGAATATCCAGTAGTACTCGCATCGCAGTACCGGGTTGCGTGCGCGTTGCGTAAATTCCTAGTGTATTGTCGTTCGGAAAAGTTACCAATATTATATTCATCCCCGAAAACCCAACAGTCCGCGTTGCCTCGCGTGCTCGGTCGATGAGGTGGGCCTACTGTCACCCCCCCCCCTGCTCCCGGTATAGATAGCCTCTTGGCGGTCCTACAGTTGGAGTTTGAATCGAGGCAGCCTTCCGCCAGATGACGACCTGGGGCGGTCACCGAGACGATCTACAACAAATCAGGCGCTCCTGTGGTACTCATTTCCTCGCTATGGATCCTCCATCGCCCCCCCCCCTACGAACCTCGCTGCCAGCGGGTCGATGAAAATGCTACCCTCTACCCTAGAGCATCCAAGTATTTCACACATCGGACAGACCAGATGCGCACCACACGATCTACTGGTAAGATAGATATCCCGAGCCAGACAGATCCCTGGTCTACTTGATCTGCGCCGTCAATACATACAATGTTTACCGGGTGGGATCTGTATGTGACACGATTCCTGCGCACGCGTTTGCCGAGTGGGAGCGGTATGGCGGTTTACCGAGTGTGAGCTGTGCAGCCAAGTCCCGCGATTAAGAAATATGTTGAGCCTCGGCAATATCTTGGAAACATCTACAGTAAATTTGCTGCAATAGATGCGGCTCGAACTGGCCAACAACATAGGAGAAAACAGGATATAGGAGAAGAAGCACCGATCGACGTCCACACAATAATACAAGAACCGAGGTCGCAGCGGAGACGCAGAACAGAATCAGAAACAACGCGGACCACACTGTATCTACCTAGAGGGAAGGCTCCTGACGTTTTCTTATGTTTTTTCCAAGCACCTTCCACCAAGATCTCCAAAAACGCAGATCGCTTTAACGTTTTTATTCTCACTTGGTATGTCGATAATTTGGTAACACATCCCCTTCACTCCAGTACTTTTTGTTTGCGGTCGAGATCCCAGATAAATAAGAAACTACGCCCTTAAAATACACAGCTGATGTGTGCACACAAAATGAGGCGTTAATCCACAACTGTAAATTGGCGTTTCGTATTATATAGCGAGCTTGAACTGTATGCTATACGGCTGATGCACACCACCTCCCAACAGAAAGTACAGGATCCACTGAAAATTATCTACAGCGTTAATGGATCCTGAAAGCCCCACAGACATCTAATGGACGAGGCGTTCCTCTAGGAGGGGATAGGGGATTGTTCTCAATTTTTCTGGATCTCTGTCTTCGATGATCCGTTTCTATAACTTACCGACAGTTCTTTTCCGATAATAGTAAGTCTTAGTGGGGTGAAAGGGTGGAAGCACTTTCCGCTGTCGGTGAGCAGATTATCATCTACCCGATGCTTGACATATTCCTACCGCGAACGTCGATAGTTTGAGCCCACCCACTCGACGGAGGACACTTGTCCCGGTCGAGCGCATTTCCTAGGCTTGCGCGCCTGGAATGTAGCGGAAGCTGATCTCCCCCCATAAGCACGGCCTCCATACAGGTAGTAGATGTACCGGCGCTTACGGGTCTGCATGAGTGATGTCTGGTAGAATCGATTTGTCGCGGAACTCCCGAGAGGAGGACCCTGAAGATACGCGCCCCAACCCCCTCGGATAACTTTGTATAAGTTCGCCTAGATTTCTGCCCGTTGCCGCCGTGCAAGGCTCCCCACTTTCCACTTTGTGGGGGACTCTAACTCGATTAAGAGTGCAAGGTATCGCGTGGATCGTCGGCTGGTGCTATTTATCATACTGGACTGCGCTCCAGCTCGGGGGCATTATCCTTGCGTTTGTGGCGAGTCTTTTGTGCGTCCACTGCTGCGTTGCTTTTTATGAAACTCGGTTATAGTAACAACACTGCCACGCGACTACTTATATGGTAGCCGAAACACAACCATTCAGTACTGTACTCGAGCATGACATTCGTATAATGCCGTCTGCATCGCCAAAACAATGACACACGCAGACAAACATGCGGCACACACCCCCCATCTCACACAGCCAGGCGCATACAAACATCATCGCAAGCAAACACAAAAAACAATCAGTAACACAGTAAGCAAGTTTAGCGGCGGTACCCTGTAGATGGCAAAGACAAGCGCCGCCGTGCACACATAGTGCCTTGTAATGCTGTACCAGGATGTAGTTCGTTGTAGGTGGGTCGGAGGGTTGTGGGTAGGTGGGTGTGGGTGGGTGGGTGTGGGTGGGCATAATGCCGGCCCCGCTGGCGTAGCATCGGTCGTGCCACTACATACAGCAGTCTCGGTATAATCTTGGGCCATAACATCATGAAATCGGGCAGCGTGCAGCAGTGCCAGACGCTATCACAGGCTTGCCGTAAATACATGACACCTACACCAGGCACTGCACACATGCATGCACAGGAAACACGCAGACACCAAGCAGACACCGACCTTAGTTTACCTGTTTTTTTTGCTTCTTCGAGTTTTGTCCTCTTTTTTGCCTCTTTTCCCGCTTTTTTTTGCTTTTTTTTCGTTGCTTTTTTCGTTTTTGGATCAAATTCCGCGGTCTTTGACCCCGGTTGAAGAAAGCGTCCATATCAGGTTTTCCACCCCTTGGACTGTACCGCGTACCAATCCCTAGCTCGTGTAAAAACGTGAAGCTTCATGCGTGACTAGACACACTGAGGCGTACTGCGAAGAGGAAGGAAAAAGAGGCCAAGGCTCCAGCTTGTGAGTGCCCCTGCATGCGTTCCGTGCTCAGGTTTGGGATGCTAGGAAATTCGTATCAAGAGCGGATAGTTGATTGGCATCACCGTTTTTCGGGCTGAACAAAACCAAAATGTAACTATGCAGGCGCGCACTCTCTGTTTTAGTTCCTTTCTCTCGTGATATGCCTGTCCCCCTCTGGGTGCTGTTTTGCTCCTCGCCTCCGCCTCAAATCGGCTTCGCCCCCTGACCATGGCAGTTTATTCTCTGAGGCCCGAGCGAGCTTAGCCAGGTATGCCAGTCAACTCGGCACCTACCATCCTACCATGCCCCCCAATCTTTCCGCTTCCCCCCTGACTGACTTCGCTTCAAACCTGTGAACGACTGTTTGTCGACTGGGATACGTCTCGCTCTCGCGACCGGAAAGCGATCAGCGAGAGATCCACCATGACCTCCGCGCGTACCCCGTGCTCCCGTGTCGCCCAAGCAGTCGCTCGGCACGTCCGCGGAATCCTAGGCGTGCTTTGCGCGCGGAGCAATCGGCTTCCCGAAGCCCTACTGCACAAAATCGTTGACCAATATCGTTGACCAAAATCGTTGATTTGATTTTTGGTACCTGGTCGTAGGTCGTATTCGTATGATATTCGTATATGTACGGATTTATAAGGACCGCTCATGTAATTATATCAATATGCAAACGGTCTTTATATTTACGGACGTAAGGGTTTGAGTTGTTGGGAGTTGTCTAAAAGTGCCAGAGACTCCGGGTGCATGATGCACGTATCATAGCTCGCAGCCCGAGCACACTGCTGCTGCTGCCTCTGCTGTAGGTGTTTCGAGATGCAGGAGGTAGGGCAGACATCAGGCGTCGGCTATGCTTCGTCATGCCAAGCTGGGCGTGGTTTTCGGACATGTCGTATTGCGATCTTTCGCATCGGTACAAGTTACGTTGATGCAAATAATGCTGGTGACAGCTCGTACGATGTATGAATTACCTGGTACCTGGTACCTGCTCGTACTGCAAATTGGTACAGCAGCCAGCAGCAGTATCTGGAGGCTGGTACAGCAGCAGTATCTGCAGGCTGGTACGGGAGCAGTATGATCTACTGCTGTACGTTCATTAGAGGTGTTACTTGTACCCTTTTGCCAATTACCCGGGTACTCGCGAGTGTTACCCGGCTTGATACCCGTCATGGGTACGAGTAACGCTTCACACTCGCCGAGTATTTGGTACCCGGGTACAGTACTCGGATACCCGGTTAAAACGGGTACCCGGGTACCCTCGTTGGTTTACCTTTGGCAATCCCGGTTTCGGCAACTTATCGTGCACCGAATCACGCCCCCTGGGTATTAAATCGTAAATACTCTCCAACCCTTTTCAAAAATGAAATACTACTGCGCTGTCTCATGCCTCTCATCTCACACCATATATATATTGCTATTACTATAGGTGTTACCCTTTCGCTAATTAACCGGGTACTCGCGAGTATTAACCGGCTTGCTGATAACAATACCCGTCACGGGACGGGTAACACTTTATACTCGCCGAGTGTTTGGGCCAACCGGGTACCCGGGTGTTCGACGGTTACCCGACTGGTACCCAGGTACCCGCCAGAAAATGGTCGTAAATACTCGCGAATACCGTTTTTTTTTAATCAAAGTCTACTCTGGTATGCTATCATTAGGAGCTCGTAGTCAATGGGTACGAGCATCATGTTACCGGCCTGACTCTGGATATTTATGAATACTCGTATTAATAGTCGTTTCCGTGTTGGGGGCGGACGGTCCGGGGGTCCAAAGCCACTATTAACACTACTGCTGTCTCCTATCAGCTTCGGGTACCAGGTATACTACTGTAATCAAGTAATTTGATAGCACACTCCCCGTGGGACAAATTTCCGAGCCGAGTTTCTCCAAACCCTCGTATTATAGGGGGGCACAGATGCACAGACGGCGCGTATTTTAACCTGTATGGACTGCTGCTGGTGCTGTAGAAGCCCCTTAGGACTGCTGCACACTGCACACCCGTTTCGGGACAATTGGGGGAAATTACTTGGAATTAGAGTCAAGTATATGTCTCTGTACAGTTACAGTAGTGCATTAAAAGGGTTAAGTGCAGTCCACACTCTATTACGAGTGTTTTAGTGTCGCAGGTTGTAGGGGTGAAACGCGGTGCCCAATCGACTACACCTTCCATTTTGATTGGTCAACACCTCTTCCCTGATCCCACCCGGACCAGACCCCATTTGGCCCCCTGCTCCCGCTTAGTTGGTGCCCCAGTATACGGTCGGGGTGCGGGTTCGGGTTAGGGATAGCGGAATAGCGTGTGGACTAAACTGCATCTAAGAGCTGCAGTCGATGGACTGTAAATAATTTCTCTCGGGGGCACACACTCAGAAAAATAACATTGTGGCTTTGGACATATCGCGACGAGATTTTTCCATCTAGACGCGTGCATCGCTCGTCGTTTTCACGTTCCTTTTCGTCGAGAAATTCGGCCTCGAAATTCGTCCGAGGGGGGGGGGGGGGGGGGTT
>MEHQ01003619.1:7279-27685 GCA_008828725.1 Saccharina japonica
CCCGACTTGCATCCCCCCCCCCCCCCTTGGCCCCGGCCCCGACCCTCCCCCCCCGCTCAACGAAAACGCCTCGAACGGAGTTGCGGCGATCGTCGATGCCACGCTGGCACGCGATCACCTCGAGCCGCGTTGCGTGTGCAGTATATAGGCTGCATCCGTCACCGCTAAGTATATGTCATCATAGGTATAGGTAGGTCCGATTCCTCTCGACGAACCTATAGACCACCATGAGAGCGGGGCGCGGGCAAAACACGCCACTCACTCTCTCTATAGCAAAACTCGAAAAAAAAAAAAAAAACAAGGAAAAAACCCCCGCTTGTGCCCCCCCCCCCCCGCCCCCCCCCCCCTCCCCCCCCTTCCCCCCCTCCCCCCCCTTCCCCCCCTCCCCCCCCTTCCCCCCCTCCCCCCCCTTCCCCCCCTCCCCCCCCTTCCCCCCCTCCCCCCCCTTCCCCCCCTCCCCCCCCTTCCCCCCCTCCCCCCCCTTCCCCCCCTCCCCCCCCTTCCCCCCCTCCCCCCCCTTCCCCCCCTCCCCCCCCTTCCCCCCCTCCCCCCCCTTCCCCCCCTCCCCCCCCTTCCCCCCCTCCCCCCCCTTCCCCCCCTCCCCCCCCTTCCCCCCCTCCCCCCCCTTCCCCCCCTCCCCCCCCTTCCCCCCCTCCCCCCCCTTCCCCCCCTCCCCCCCCTTCCCCCCCTCCCCCCCCTTCCCCCCCTCCCCCCCCTTCCCCCCCTCCCCCCCCTTCCCCCCCTCCCCCCCCTTCCCCCCCTCCCCCCCGCCCCCCCCCTCCGTCCCTCCCTTCCGCGCCAGCCTCCAGGTGGCCCCACCACTCTTGTGATCCTCACACGAGACTCGTGCTCCGACTCTTCCTCCCCGTTCTCCTTTCCGCTCTACAAAGCAAGCGCCTTTTTATTTTCAGCTCGTCGTGCCCAGCGCGCGTGCGCATTTATGCATACAACGCATCTGATACACCGCGCACACAGCGCGCGCGGCCCTTTTCCCGCGCGCCGCCGATCAGCATTAGCAGTAGAAGCAGTAGTAGTCCATCAACCAGCCAGCCCCCCGGCCGGCATTCGGTCAGCATCGCGCATCAGGGGCAGCGTCCGGCCAGAGCATCAAACAAGCATCCAGCCAGCGTCCCGCCGGCATCAGGTCAGCATTCGCGCAGTAATCAGACCAGCATCCGGCCAGCATCAGAACAGCATCGGACCAGCATCTCGCCAGCCTCCGGCCAGCATCAGAGGGTAGAATAGCACCCGGACCACCCCATCCCATTAACCCCCACATCACGGAGCAAGTTCCTCCCCTTCTCCTTCAAATGTCTCCCTCCGCTGTCATATATCGCGCTGTCGCGCCCCTGTCGCGCTCTCTCGCGCTCTCTCTCGCCCACTCTCACACCGCCGGGGCGATGGAATGATCGAAATCAAGCCGCCACCGCCTGCTGCGCGCTGTCCGCCGCGGGCTTGGCCAATGTCCCCTTGTCTTGGAGGTCCTTGATGGCCGCCTTGATCGCGTCTTCCGCCAGCATGCTGAGGGAGGGAGGGAGGGAGGGAGGGTAGTCGTAGGGTAAAAGGGGCCGTTAATGAAGAGGGGAGGGGTAGGGAGGGGGGGAGGGGCGGGGGGGGGTGTACTCATGCCGTGCACGGCCGTAGTCGTGTGGCCATAGACCCTCGCATCCCTACAATGCCGGGACGGAGCACGTTGGGTTTCCATCAACCAGGCAGACATTGGTTGCACCAAGGTTGTCATCATGATTGAAAAGAGGTCGTCAGGGGGTCGTCAGGGGGAGGGGTGCACTCATGTCATGTCGCCCAGGGAAGGCAATCATAGAGTACAAGAGGCCGTCAAATGAACTAAATATATTGTGATTTCTGGTGTGGGCACATGTCATGTTGCTCAGGGAGGGCAATCATTGACCTCCCTAGCGTAAAATGAAGGAGGGAGGACGTGGGGTGTACTTCACTTTCATACATGGCCGTAGTCGTATGACGTGGGGGGGGGAAATAATCATGATTGGAAAGAAGCCGTCTGGGGGCGGGGGAAGGTTCATAGAGCCGTTGAGAGGCCTGGGGGTCGTGGACGAAAAAAGGCCGTTGAGGGGGGGGGGGGGGCGGGGGGAAGAGCGGGACTTGATTTGTACCACAACGCTCTTAACCCCTTAAGAACTGGTCCCACATATTAGGGGACAAAATACTTGAAACTAGTGTGGAATATTGTTTTCAGTTCTGAATGGGTTAAGCCGGGGTACCCACTGCTGTGTTATATATATACTAACCTGCAGTGCAGCTTCACTGGTGGCAGCTTGAGGTGTCCCGCGATGTCGGTGTTCTTGATCTTGAGGCTGTCGTCAACGGAGCGGCCCTTGAGCCATTCGGTCGCGACGCTGCTGGATGCGATCGCTGACCCACACCCGAAAGTCTTGAACTTGGACTCCGTGATCACCCCGTTCTCGTCCACCTTTGAAAACAACCGCAACAGCGGTACATATAATAGCAGCAATGACACACGACAATATATATAGCAGCGACATCGTCAGCAACAACGAAAAACAAGGGACAATAACAACCATTTTTTTTTTTTTAATTCTCCGGCGGATGCAACGTTAACATGATTTAAACACCGCGGCTACCACCGCTACCAACAGCAACAATATCAGCAGCAACGCCATCATCAACAAGAACAACATGCACAGGTCCAAGCACTAGAATCAGCACGGAAGCTGACCAAACAAGACACTTGAAACACAAACGCAGTTGCCACCAACACGCATTAATAGAAGCAAAAGACAACCTCATCAAGAAAAAAAAACTGCAACAAAAACGCTCGCTCGAGGCGAGAGGACACTCCTCGTACTTCTTCTCGCGTTACCGTTCATGAAATGCTTGGAAGTCAGACGAAAAGGACTTTCGGCAACCGATGAAACGACGTATGTATGTACAATACAGCGACATCCCTGTTCGGTAAAATGGAATGCGTTCACTATTAATAGATGTCCACCTCAACGCCCCAACGCACTCTGAAATTCCGAACAGAATGATATGTATTGTACACTAAATATATACGAGATGTGTATCCTGCATATGATGCCATATAAAACCCGTGAAGTACGCGCGATGGAAGTATCCCACTCAGCTTGTAAAGATAAGTTTCGACGAAATCTTCCATCTCAGAGCTCTGCTGTTGTTATATTTTTTTACCAAAAAAAAAAAAAAAAATGGTTTCGGGCGCACGTCGGTAATTCCGAACACCAAGAGCGGGGGAAAATAGATGGGGGAAACCTCGCGCATAGGACGGCGTAAAACTGACCTTGATCTGCAGCTTCATGACATCGCCACAGGCCGGCGCACCCACGAGGCCCTTTAAAGGAGAGGATAACCATCGGGTATACCACGACGCGACAACGAGTAAGAGAAACGACCAAGAAAGAGGGAAGGAAGGGGTGGGAGAGAGGAGGGCCGGGAGAGACAGAGAGAGAGGCAGACAGTGACACGAGACAGAAAATACAGAGAACACGATAAATGGAGAACAGAGGGATGGAAAATGAGAGGGAGGTGTATATATACATATATAGGAAATTAGGAGGTTAGCGTCAGGGGCGCCGCGCAGTTGAATCTGTTCCTGGTGCCGAACCTGAAAGGACCACAAGAAAACACAATGGTAATTGCAACAAGAAAAACGATGATAATTAACTTGACCTTACGTATAAACCCGAAGTATTCTACTGCTGTGTCAGGGCTGTGTTGGAAAAAAAACAGGCGTCGGTTTTCGTTTCAGCCTCGTTCGCCATTTTCCAGCGAAGCAGGTCGGTGTCGTCGTGTGTCGTGTGTCGTGTACCCTCGTTCGTGGTGAGCGTTGACGATTGACATTCTATTACTTTTTGATGAATGCCTGGGCAGCCCGTGGGCATCCCGTAGGCATCCCGTGGGAAGTACCATACAGTACCACCAATCATCCATTGTGTTAGGGCTAGGCTAGGTTAGGGGTTAGGGTTAAAGGTCCTATATATAGTAGTAGGCGGTGCTTAGTGCCTTGGTTGAACACGCAAATAATAATGTAGGTCACCCGGACAAGCGAATGAGCACTCTGTCCTTCCCCTTCGCCAGCTGAAAGTCGCTCGGCACTGAAGTAGGTATTATTAGGGCTGGGCACTGGCACAGTATGTACTGGCAGTAGTAATCTACTGGCAGTAGTAATCTACTGATTGACCCGGCCAGTATATTCGCCGGTAGGTGTTTTCTTACGTACGTCCATGAAACATGCCGCAAAAAATACGGAAACCCACCAAATGCGTTTCGGAGGGAGAGGAGAGAGAGGAGAGACAGTGTACTGCTGCAATCCAGTATACTGATTGATTTTGACGGCAGTATAAATCGCTACTGACTGAGTCAGCCAGTGCCCAGCCCCACGTATTATACGTCGGAATGAACACCAGAGTAATCGTGCACTGATTACTACGAATGTATTTTCCACAAAGGGACGATTACAGCGTCGGCTAGTAATGTGCTGTATTAAAACACTATTAAATCTCGTACCTCTGGTAAATATTAATCGTACGAACTGCTTGGTTGAGGGGTGATCGATTTATCCAAACCAGCCATCAAAACGTCCCGCCTACGATATACGTACGTCCTCGTATCATATGATACGTATCAAAATAAGACGAGGTGACATGTTTACCCATACACACGAGCACAGCAGCAGCAGTAGCAGGGCCGGGCTCCCATGCTGCAAATAATACGATACCACCAGGTACCATACATATCATATGGTGTGGTACCTTTTATTATACCTCCGTGTATACTCGTGGGTCTACAGCAGCAGTATTAATAGTTGTAGTAGTACACACCTTGGTGTCGCATCGCATAAGACAAGAAGGCGGCTTCCAGGAAATACCAACAAAAAAAAACTAAGAAAACACAAACATCCCCCGCCATGCACTCCGCGTACTGCTATACGTAACCCCCACACGTACCGTTCCGACGAACTTGTCCGTCTTGTCCAAGGAGCCAACGTTGCGGGGGTTCTCGTAGTGCTCTACGATGTTGTCGTGGTAGTCCCTCCGCCCCGCGCACGACGCCGCCACCGCCGCCGCCCCGCCGCTTCCGCCACCCGTTCTCCGGAGGACCGACCCCACAGTCGCGCGTGTCACGTTCTGCATCGCGTTCATCGTTTTCTTTCTGAGGATGAAGAAGGCAAGGCAGAGCGAAGCAAGGGACGGAGGTTGGCAGCAGCAGCAGCAGCAGCAGCAGCAGCAGCAGCAGCAGCACAGGCAGCAAGCAACACAGCGCACAACGGGACGGTGTGGGGCAGACATAAAATATCATACCAAAGTACAAGGTAAGAGACTTACTGCTGTAGGTTGTTCGTACTGCTGTATACGAGTATGAACGAGTACGTGGCGGTGTGTTTTTGGGACGGTTTCCAAGTCAAACTGGTGAGAGGAGGCAAACTTCAAGGCAAACGAAAAATACAACAGCACCGTAAGCGCTCGCTACTCGCTTGTCGGGCGGTAGAGGGGGCATCGGATTGCTCACAGTTGGTTCCACGGCAAGCGAAGCCCAGCCGCAGCACGGTTGGGGCCAAGCTCAAGGGGCGTCGTATCGGTGGCAGCTGCACCTCTCGCCCTCTCAAGTGCAAATTGTGCGTCTGCAACTAAACTGCAGTATATCTCCCCCTTGGGTAATTTTCTAACACCGGCTCTATTTACGAAGAAGCACGCACAACTCCTGGCCGACCACGTTAATGACCGCGGTCGCGTCGCCGATGCCCACCTACCTTTCCTTCAGCCTCTTGTCAGTCAGGTCACTTGTGGGTCCTTGTGTGCTGTTCCCCTATCAAATTTATCCCCTTTTTCCCTATTAAAGAACGCTTCCATATCAAAGTGAAAACTCTGCTGATGATTTCATGATTTCAAACATTCAAAATCGATCATGATTGTGATCTGGATGCCTACCTAGATCGTCATCTCGTAGGCAATCACACCAGCTATGCATGCACCATCGCTCTTAGCCCACAGTGCTGTGAGGGGTAAGTCGTGGTGTTGCCGGGTAACGGGAGACCCGAAACCGATTGGCGAAGATATCTGGATGCCTAGATCGCCATCTCGTAGGCAATCACACCAGCTATTATGCATGCACCATCGCTCTTAGCCCACAGTGCTGTGAGGGGTAAGTCGTGGTGTTGCCGGGCAACGGGAGACCCGAAACCGATTGGCGAAGATGGGTGCTTACCGTTTCTTCGGACCAGGTCAAGTCACCAGCACCCGGCACAATCAGTACGTAGTAAATGCTCGTGTCGTGTAGACCGTGCAGCAGTTCGGGTCCCGTGAATAAACTGGAGAGCATCTTGTCGAGACGGAGAGCAGACGAGCAGAAACAAGCACGAACAATGGAAACGCCGGCTTTCAAACCAACGAGGCGGTAGCGCAAGCCGCCTGCGACCGACACAGCAGGTGAAACTCGACCTACTACTGCTGTAAGTGTAATCGCCTCGCTAAAGTATTTTACAGGAAAACAAGAAATCCCGAAGCGGCCTATATTTATATACTGAAGTTAGTGAGGAAAACACCATACGAGTCGTACGTGTATACGTACTGACGAGTTGTCGCTTGTCGACGATCCCGCTGGGCTACTGGTCCAGATTAAAAAAGAAAAGAGCACCCTGAAGCACCTGCAAAAAAAACTCCGTTTTTTTCGGTTTCTGGTTTCAATACTATTTTTTCAATACTATTTCTGGTAGAATTTCGACCTTTTCATGACCCCCTCGTACGCAAAACGCCATTTCTCCAGTTCTAATTCTCAGACCCTGGTTCCTCATGATTAGTTTTGAAGAGCGTAGGTCATGGTCAACATTATTTGTGTTTGAGGAGTCAGATCGCCTTTTTCACCACGAAAAGGGCCTCTTACTTAAAATCGACTCGCCATACTCCTGGTAACCAAAAACGGACTTGGAAAATGGCAGTTTCGCCGGCCGCTGATTCTGTTTCAACTCAGATTTTCGACGAGGACGCCGAGCACTATTAAATAGTAGGTGAATCTACCTGGGCCTCTAGTTCGACCGTCCGCGGCGTCTTACGTGGCCACAGCACAGAGTGTAGGTACCAAACAGGAGCTCCGGAACGATCGTAAATCTTGCTGCTGAGCACTTTCGTTTCGTGATGAAAAAAACACAGCAATGCCTGCCGTCCCTTGCAGATCTAAGAGCCCCAACACCTCCTAGACTATAACGAACAAGCTACGTATACGTTGGTCGGGAGCAGGTCTGAGCATTAGAACTGGATCTATGCCGTGTTCCGTAAGGAGTACTAATATGGTGTTATTGTACTATCAATACTGTAGAAATATAGTATTGCTGCTGTAAAAAAGACGAAAAATATATGTTTTTCAAGACTCAAGCACTCTTCATGTATTTTACCGAAGGCCTGCCAAGAACTAAGTATTCGACGCGAGGCGACGAGGGAAGAAAGGCTGAAGTTCTTCTCGCGATGAGAGTGAAAGGCAAAAACCGTACATAGTGGGTGGGGGGAGGAGGGAGAAGAGTGCACTTTGTGACCCTGGATCTGAGTTACGACCATCATAGGAAGGAGAGAGAGAAAAGAAGGGTGAAGATAATGAAGGAAATGGACTGAAATGGAAGCAAAAAAAAAAAAAAAAGTAAGGTGGTCACTCGGCCGAGTGGCCCTCATCGGCTGTAAATAAAGGACTTAAAAGCGACCCGCCAGGTGTACCGTAGCACCAGTCCTAGCAGTTACTACTGTGCAAAAAGATTCGCGAACATCGCGCTGAGAGATCGAAGGCGGAAAGCCGGGGGGAGCCCAGTCAAAAACCGACTGCATGATGTCTGGCTGAAGGGAGAATTGGCGTGTGCTTTTTGCTACGAATGCTCTCTTTCTTTGCTGTGCATAAATTGCTTTTCGTTTTTTTCCGGACACCTCGCTTTTCCCGTTCTCTATACTGCGTCTGTCTGTAGCAAGAGCTTTGCGGCATCAGACCAGGAGTACATCCGAGTACTGCACCGTACTGCATTGCTGTGCTGCTGGTTGCTGCTAGTTCTTGTCTATGGCCACCCCTCCCCCCCCCCCCCACCCGACCCATCGACTCCCCGCCCCGCCGACACACTGCAATTTACCACTTCCTCATCTCGTAAAAATCGTAAAAAAAACTACCAGGCACGTACTATTGAGACGAGTGAATTTATTTCCTTCATTCACGCAACGAGCACCCACGGGGGACAAGCGACCACGCGACACGTGAGCCCCATCGACTCCTTTTCTTACCACGCAGATAAAAAATGTACCACCACCACCACCACCACCACCACCACGACCACCCCGGGCACGACGCACGTACGAGTACTTTGTAATTGTCAAGTTTATTTACCTGCCGCTGCTGCTTTATGAAAAGCTTCCAAGGGCGTGTTTTTAGCGAAGGTATATTATACTTCGGAGGTACCCGGGCCCACCTACCCGAATATGACTCTGGAAGTACCCGGGTACCTAACCGAGTATAAGTCTGGAAGTACCCGCGGGTACCTACCTGAGTATGACCCTGGAGGTACCCGGGTACCTAACCGATTATGACCCTGGATTTACCCGGGTATCTACCCGAGTATGGCTCTGGAGGATATCCTCCGGAGATACCCGGGTACCTACCCGAATATGACTCTGGAGGTACCCGGGTACCTACCCGAATATGGCTCCGGAAGTACCCGGGTGCTACCAGAGTATGGCTCCGGAAGTACCCGAGTACCTACCCGAGTATGACCCTGGAGGTACCCGGGTACCAACCCGAGTATTTTGCTCTGGAGGTGCCCGGAGTACATACCCTACAAGTACTAAACACACGCTTGGAACCTTTCTCTCTCTTGCTTCCTTTCTTCTTTCCTTCCTTCCATCCATCCATCCATCCATCCATCCATCCACATTGGAGCAATACAACTCACTGTTTGTTGCAGGCGATCCTGCCCGCTCGCAAAACGTCGCAGGCAGCTCTCTAGAAAAACCTCTTCCTTCTTTCAACATATCCCGCGTCGAGAGGGCAGCCAGCCACCTACCATTCAATGGCGCCACACATACGAGTACTACTGCTGTAAAAAAGCAAAAAACAAGCGCCAATAATAAGCACGTACGATACAACGAAGAAACGGGATTGTACACACAAGACAGGGACGTAAGAGTACACTCGGCGGCCAATCAAAATATTCTTCCTTTCGTCGAAAGATCGCTCTTGTTGCGGTATTATAGCAAGAGGCTTTTGTGGTGACATCCGCCGAGAGGGGGATGTATAGTACAGTAGTACAGGATACGTGATAAGAAACAGGCTATAGCTAGTACGGGGGACCATAGTAAATAGGACCTGCGTTAAACACTAAAACCTATACATTTACGTATTTTTACTAACAATATTTGGTCCTATTTACTATGGTCCTGCGTAATAGTAAGAAAGCGCCCGAGGCTGATATTTCGAGGCAAAATAAGAAATTCGAGAGCCGTTGTCTTGAAACTAGTGCATAAAAGCACCCTCTCTCGATTAAGAAACCCACAGTTTGAGCCAGCTTTCCGGCTTCTTATTATTATAGGTGTCCTGCACTGTAGTTTATCAGTTGAGGAACTCCGCCAGCCATTAGTATTTGCCATGTAAGGCAAAACAAAAGGAACCCGCACTATAGAGGGGTGCCTTGAATAGTGCGGCACCCGTACTTTATAGGGTTCTAAGTTGTGCCAAGCGATTTCACCCGCACTATACCGGGCACCCGCACTAAAAAGTCCGCACTATAGAGGGACCCCCACTGTATGTGCTTGTGGCACGCGCTGATCACGCGCGCTGTTCTTTGTGGCAAGCGTATGCTGCTGTACGTGTGTAGGGGAGAGTGATGGATATCGGAACATTATCGATATGACATCATGGTGCCGATAACCGAAAAATCGAATAATCCAATCGATATGATACCGGTATAAAACGAGAAAGACAATCGATATATGATATCGATAAACGATAAGCACAATCGATATGATACCGGTAAACGAGAGGCACAATCGATATATATATGATACCGGTAAACGAAAAACACAATCGACATTATTATACCGGTAAACGAAAAACGTAATCGATACCGATACCGATACACGAAATATGTGTCAAATCGATTTGATGCCGACATAAACGGAAAGTTCAGTTTCAGTCGATGCGATACCCGATATACTTACACGAAAAATGAAACCGATAACATGTACGATTTCGATAGTCGATGCGTCGAAACTTTTCGTTCGGTATCGACATAAAGAGCACGGCAGAGCCAGGGGATAGGGGGAAGAAAGGCCTTTCGAAACGCGGTAATTCAGTCAGCACCGCGAGAGCTTCTCCGGGTACGCGACACAAAGTTAGGAAAACTCGGAAAGGGGGGCCAGCAGTCACGCATACGCACACGCACAAGTACAAGCACAAGCACGCAGCGGAATCAAGCAAGGGTACATACGTACAGAGGCTGCGAGTTCTTCCGAGTACACTCGAGTACTTTCGAGTACGGTCGAGCTTATTTCAGGCATTTTTGAGAATAGAAAAAAAAGCTGTCGAGCACCGCCGGGTACTTCGAGTAATTCGAAGACCGTCGGGTACTTCGAGTAATTCGAAGACCGTCGGGTACTTCGAAGACCTTCGGGTACCTCGTGGGCCCTCGTTTACATTCGATAATTTTCGGGTACCGTCGGGTATCTTCGAGTACTCTACGAGTACCCCCGAGTACTCTCGAGTACCTTCGAGTACCTTATCGTCGCGCAGGCGAGAGTACGGGCGCGGGGGCAGGGTGGGCAAGAAGCGCCTTCCCAAAGGCCTGACCGACAGCATCGCCCGTTCGCGAAACAAGCCGATACCGGGAAAGGCGAAAAGCAGAACAAACCAAAACAAGCCAAAAAAACCCAAACAGGGAAGAGAGATAGAACGGGGCTGAGAAGAGCACGGACGCACGGATGCACGAAACGTGAACCCTCCTCTGCGTAAATAAAACTCCTCCATCACACACTCCACTCCCCCCCCCCCCCCCCCCCCCTTCTCCCTTCCCAACACCTCATAAAACCTCTTCCCCCTGCTTTCACACCTTGCCAACCGCACACGAATGCTCGACAAAGAGGGACCCCACCACCACCACTACTGCGACTCAACTACTCCCATTGTCAAGCTCCCCCCCCCCCCCCCCCCCCCCCCCCCCCCCCCCCCCCAAGCGACTAATGAGTAAAACCCCACTGGGGTCAACCCCCGACCCCCAACAGACGCCTGCTTGCTTGCTTGCCCCGAACGCGTACATAAATCATACGCAGCAGCAGCAGCAACAACCCCACGCCCCGCATACGAGCGTCAGCGACATTCCCACACATGCAACTCCCGGTCAACGCCGGCCGATACGACGATGGGAGCCGTCTTGTGCATCGCCAACGCGGTGACAAAGTGTCCGTGAGCGTCCTCCAGTGTTCGCGAGCATCTCCCCGTCTGCATAATATACATATATAAATTATATATGCACATTATATATATATATGTTATATATGTGTATCCGAGGCGAAGCACCCAAAAACGGCCAAGGTTTGCGAGTGTAAAGACGCGGGCGGGGGGGGGGGAGGGGGGGAGGGAAGGCAGCAGGGGATGATGGTTATGGTGATGATGGTAGGTGGGGAAGGGGAGACGGGAGGCAGGTCGGAGGGGATCGTGGTGATGATGGCAGGCGGGGAGGGGGGGGGGCGGGGGCGTGTAGTGTGTACTCATTTGTTGCTTGCCTTAAGTCATTTGACCATTGACCACGCACCCCTTTCGAGACGGAGCACCGTTCCTACTTCCTAATAGAGACACCTCCAAACAGGTGGGCGCTCATTACGTTGTTTCCATATATTACATAGAAATGTTTTTGCTGATCTTATCCCCTTCCTGTTTCGCCGCCTGTGGCCACCATTTATCTCCTAGGATAGCGATCGTTTTCTCGCTATATACTACCAGTATGTAGTGTACCAAAACTTCTCCACGTCACATTCGTGTAAGGTACTCATGTCATGCATGGCCATAGTCGTATGACCATAGACCCCGCCATATCTAACGGGAGGTAGGGGGGGGAGAGGAGGACAGGGGTGGTGACCGTGGGAGCGGAAGGGGGGGGGTTGCAGAGGGTGGTGGATGATGAATAGACGCAACACCCGAGAGAAAAACCAGCAACCATCCTTCGACACCATCGATGGGGCCAAACGCACAAGCCTACAGCGGTAGCCGACCCCCGAAAGGGGAAAAAAAGAAACCCGAGTATTGACAATTCGACTGTTGAGCGCATCGACAGCATACGACAGCAAAGCCAGATACTACACCGCTACCCCAGCACCACCATGGCCGGAGCGCGCTGTGTACGGGAATCGCTGATCTGACCTCATTTCGAAAGCAGCCCCATCATGCTCCTTTGGCCACTATTCTTCACGACAGCAGGACTCTTTTTTCTTGACCGCATCGACAGCATACGACAGCAAGCCAGATACTACACCGCTACCCCGGCAACACCATGGCCAGGGCGCGCTATGTACGGGAATCGCTGATCTGACCTCAGGTCGAAAGCAGCCCTATCATGCTCCTTTGGTCACTACTCTTCACGACAGCAGGAGTTTCTTCCTTTTTTTTCCTTTTTTTTTTAGCGGAACTATGACGTCGTATACATACTTCTACGCCAGCGCGCAAGCGGATGGATCAAAACAGCAAACACTAAAAAAAGCCCACTCAAAAGACCCATTGAAACAAAAAACACTGCGGATAAAAAGAGCCACTCAAAAAGACCATGGAAACCAAAAAATCTGCAGATAAAAAAAAAAAAAAAACGCATGCTACGGTTGAGGTGTGGTCACCTAAGGAGCTCTATACTCTCACCCGAAAACAATTTTGAGAGGGAAATAAAAGTGCAAAAACCGATCAAAACATATAAATACCCATGGCCGAAGTATATAATGAAAAATATGTCAACACAAAAATGAAATAAATGACCGACCATTTTGGGTTAAGAACCCATTCAGAACTGAAAAAAAAAATCACACACAAATTCCAAGTAGTTTGTCCCCAAATATGTATGTGGGCCCACTTCTTAACGGGTTAGGGAGCCCCGTCCGGACTTTGAGAAAAAAATTCCGCCAAAAAGTGATGTATACCTCTTATCGCAGTTCGCGTCGGAAAGGACTCCCAAAAAAACGCCTGCCTGGCTCACCTTCACGTCGAACGCCCTCACAGATCGGTCGTCGGAAGCGCTGAGAACGAATGCCCCGCTCGGGTGCACCACCACACACCGCACCCAGTTCTCGTGGAGGTTCTTGTTCGGATGTGAATAAAAGATAATGAGAGAGAGAAAGGGAGAGAGAGAGAGAGAGAGAGAGAGAGAGAGAGCAGGAGAGAAGTTAGAAAGGTGGATTGAGAGAGAAAGAGAGAAAAAAAAAAAAAAAAAAAAAAAAAGAGAGTCGGAGAAAAAAAGAGAAAAAAAGAGAGAATTGAGAGAGAATGGGAAACAAAACGATAGATCGAGAGAGAGAGAAAAAAACAAGAGAAAAACAAGGGAAAAAAAAGAGAAAAATAGAGAGAACGATATAGGGGGGTACTCATATCGTGCACGGCCGTAGTCGTATGACCATAGACCCTCGCATCCCTACAATGCCGGGACGGAGCGCGTTGGGTTTCCACCAACCAGGCAGATATAGGGGGGGGGGCGGGGGGTGGCAGAGAGAACGATAATCACGCATACGTGAACCGAGACGGGGAACCGAGTGGAAACATGTACACGCGCGGCACGTCCTATCGTCGACCGGATATATGTCATGGCACCAAAAGGCGCGATGCGCTCTTCGTGCAGCACGTAAAAGCCCCGAGGGTCTATGGTCATACGACTACGGCCATGCATGAATATCGAGCAGCCCACACCCACCCGCCGTCAACCTCCTGTACCGCCCGTTTCACCTGTCCCTCAAAAAAAAAAAAAAAAAATACCCCTCCCCCCCCCTCCCAACTGTTGGAGCGAGGTGTTTCCTATCAGGAGCAGGAACGGTGCTCCGTCTCAAAAGGGTGGCGTGATCAATGCCCAAATGACTACGAGGGCAAGTAACAAATGAGTACGCTGCCCTCTCATCTCCCTCCCCACCTCNCTCCTTTCTTCTTCCCTACCTCCCTCCCTACCCTCCTCCCTCCCTCCCCTCCCTCCTCCTCCTCTCCTCCCTCCTCCCTCCCTCCCTCCCTCCCTCCTCTCCCTCCCTCCTCCCCTCCCTGCCCTCCCTCCCTCCCTCCCTCCTCCTTCCCTCCCTCCCTCCCTCCCCTCCCTCCCTCTCTCCTCCCGCCTCCTCCCCGCCTCCGCCCCCCCGCCCTCCCCCGCTCACCACCAAATACTCCACAAACAACAGCAAAACGACAGTGGGGGAAAAAATGCCACCACACACACCACCACCACCACTCACGAAGGTCATGATGACTGCCCCACGGTAGCGTTCCATAACTTCACCTCTTGTCCGCGACCCGAGGCCAGAAACCGCCCGCCCCGCCGCCGCCGATCCACCCCCCCCCGACCCATCCCTCCCCCCCCCCGCGCCCTCGCCCTCGCCCCCGGCACCGCCCTCCCCCGGCTGCTCCCCATCCCCTCCCCAAGCCGCCGCTGGCGAGAGCGAAGCCGTCCCCCCGTTAGCGAGCCTACTGGCCGCGGACGAGGAGGACAGCGACAACGACGCGGAGGAGGATAACAACGAGGAGGAGGAGGAGGAGGAGGGAGACCCCGACCCCACCGCGGCGAGCGTTCGTCCGGCGCTGTCCGGCGCGAACGCCACGGTCTCGACGACGTGCGTGTGTTCTCGCAGCTCGTGCAAGCACTGCCCCCCGCGCACGTTCCACACCTTTTTTTTTGTTTGGTGGTGGTGGTGGTGGTGGTAGTGGTATGGCGTGGTATGGTGTGGTATGGTGTTGTGTTGCGTTGTGTACCAGGTATATACGTTCGGATGTTTGTTCAGTCACACACCCGTATGTACGTACGTATACACGTAGGAGGGTATATACATATATATACGTGGAGTTTTCATTCATCCACCACACCCGTAGGAGGCGTATTGGAGTTCACACACCGTAGCAGGCGTATTGGAGTTCACACACCGTACGAGGCGTATTGGAGTCCACACACCGTAGGAGGCGTATTGGAGTTCATACACCGTTGGAGGCATATTGGAGTTCACACACCGTAGAAGGCGTATTGGAGTTCACACACCGTAGCAGGCGTATTGGAGTCCGCGCCGTTGGAGACATATCGGAGTTCACACCGTTGGAGGCGGAATGAAGTTCACACCGTCCGAGGCATACCGTTAGCGACGGCGTCGGGGGGGGGGGGGAGAGACAAAACAAGGAGAAAAACGAGGCAACGGAAGCAACAATGTTCACAGGGAAGGAGGAAAGGAGTACGTCAGCTTATTAGCAGCGAGCAAGTTTAAGTTTGCATCAGATGGGTGGGTACCTTATACAGGACGCTCAACCACAACACTACAACAGCAAACATGCCTCCGCCAAGTGTGTGTGTGGTGAGATGGCTTCCTATCACAGCGCGTGAGAATCGCCGGACTAATAGGGCGGGAGGAGGGAGGGGATGGGGGGGGTGTACCCATGTCGTGCACGGCCGTAGTCGTATGACAGGTGTACTCGATATCAATGCATGGCCGTAGTCGTATGACCATAGACCCTCGCATCCCTACATTGTCGGGACGGAGCATGTCGGGGTTTTCAACGATCAGGCAGGCAAACATTGCTAGCACCAAGCTTTGCGAAGTGCCGTGAGGTGTTCGGCGAGTCGCATGAATGGTGAGCTTCATCCTACTAAGAACCGCTTGTGAGGCGGACTTTGCATATGGATGACAGCTTCAATGAGTTCATTTAATTTCCGGTGTGGTCACCTCCAGAGACAGCAACGGGGTACGAGTACGACTATGCAACTGCCCTGTGGGTGCCTTACCACAAACACCGCGTGATACGATCATTCCCCTTGTGCGGAGAAAAGGTTTTTCTCCACCCTATAGAGGGCCTTAGTGTTTACGGTCCTATAGGTGCTTATAGAGTACCTTGGTTCAAAAGACAAATAATGTACGTCACCCCCTAATCTTGCATGATCTAGCACATGTTTTCCTGGGGGGTGGACTTATACTGCTTTACAGACCCTACTGCACAACGTCTCGTAGCGGCAGGTTATGATCTAGACGATCTATCTGTAGATGATATATCTGTACATAACATATCTGTAAATGGTCCATCTGTGGATTATCTATCTGTAGGTGGTCTATCTGTGGATCGTCTTTCTGTGGATGATCTATCTATAGATGCTATATCTGTAGATGATCTATCTGTAAACGATATATCTGTACATGATCTATCTGTAGATGGTCTATCTGTGGATGATCTATCTGTAGATGACATATCTGTGGATGGTCTATATGTATACAATCTATCTGTAGATGATCAATATGTTTATGATCTATATGTAGACGATATATCTGTAGATGATCGATTTGTAGACGATATATCTGTAGATGATCTATCTGTAGATGATCTATCTGTAGATGACCTTTCTGTCCAACGTGGGAAAGCGTTTCATATTGACAACCCTAAGCAGCCTTCGCCGAATCCTACAAGTACTACAGTAGTACATACGTACCCCCATCACAGCCTTAAAAACGACGATCAGGACCAAAACAAAACGAAACGAAAAAAAACAAAAACAACAACCGAAAAATCCGACCGACCTTAACGGACTGGTCGTTGCCGCAGCTGGCGAGCATCTCGCCATCGTCGCTCAAGGCCACTCTCCGCACCCACTCCGCGTCGCCCTTGAGCGTGCGCGTGCAGTACCCCGTCGCCACCTGCATCAATATATTTCAACCAAACGAGAAAAAAAAAAAATGTTGGCGACCAGCTGGAGGGGAGACATGTTTGTCCTGTCGACGACGCCAAATGTGAAGGTGTTATACCTATCGAGCTATATAACACTGCGAGGGCGTTTACCTACTGAGCTGTATCTAGGGGTGACATATCGATCGGTTAGCCAACCCAGGCAATAACCCAGGCCGATCCTCGTAACACTCGATTGCAGTCCACGTGTTAAACGTTAACTTTGTCTAAACGGGGGATTACACCCCAGGCGAGTTGTGGCACAGCGGTTTCAGCGGGGTTTTCGCTGTGGACCTGGTTGCTTGTACTACTGTGCTGCTTCTAGTGCGTCGTTTTTGGATGCACCAATAATACGATGAATACATACTGTAGGGGTAACATACCGGTCGACTTACGTACCCCAGGGTAATCCTTACAACCTCCGCTCCCCCACAAGCCAGGATGCAGCTACACCCTTCATGCGACTCGCCCCTCAACCCCTCACGTTTCGTTTCGCAAAGCTTGGTCTGCAAGCAATGTCTGCCTGGTTGGTGAAAACCCGACGTGCTCCGTGCCGGCAATATAGGGATGCGAGGGTCGATGGCCATACGACTACGGCCATGCACGACAAAAGTACAACTCCCCGTCCTACCCCCCCCCCCTTGGTCCGTCTCGAAAGGGATGCGTGGTCAATGGTCGAATGACTAAGGCAAGCAACAAATAAGTACGCCCCCGTCCCCCCCCTCGCCTCTGCTTATTGAAGCTGCCATCCATATGCAATTCCGCCTCACAAGCGGTTCTCAGTAGGATGCAGCTCACCCTTCATGCGGCTCGCCCAACACCTCACGGCGCTTCGTGCTTGGTGCTAGCAATGTCTGCCTGGTCGGTGAAAACCCGACATGCTCCGTTCAAGCCGTAGACACTGCGGTTCAACCACCTACTCAATATATGGAACTCCGTCTTGAGTACAACCAACACCGTCCCGGTATTGTATTGGTGCGAGGGTCCATGGCTATACGACTACGGCCGTGCACGACATGAGTAAACCCCCTCCCCCTCCCCCTCCGCCCCCTCTACGGCCATACGACTACGGCTTTATATATGCATGACATGAGTTTTACAGCTCAGGAACCAAAAACCGGTCGCACCTCCCAGAACTTGATGGTCTGGTCTCGGGAGCACGACACGAGCGTGTCTCCCGAAGGTGGTACCCATGCGATGCAGGAGACGTTGTGGTCGTGCCCTCTCAATGTCTTGAGGCAGTTGGCACGCCCCCCCCCCGAGTCAGAGAAATCCCAGACCTACACGAGCATTACGTATACGAAGTATCATACAGGGGGTGAAAAAAAAATCAATATACGAGTACGAAACGGAGTTATTGAAACCAAGAAAAAAACGAACGAAAACGAAAGCAATACGTAACGAACGCATGAAAAAAACGAACGCATGACAAAAAAACGAGCGCAAAAACGACACACGAATGAACGGATGAATGAACGGGGAAAAAAACACGAACGAATGAAACAGCGAATATAACAGGCATAAAACGAACGGATGAACGGATGCACCAATGAACAAATGAACGAATTACGAACGCGAAAAATGAACGACCGGACAAGCGAACGAACGAACGAACGAACGAACGAAATAACGAACGAATGCAACAAACCAACGAGCTACAGTAAGTAAGCATCGAACACATACAAAGAACGGATGAACGAATGAAAGAAATAGCGAACGAAAAAAAAGAACGAACGAACGAACGAACGGACGCAAAAAAATAACGAATACGTACAACGAACAAACGCAAAAAACGTAAAAAAAAACGCAAAAACAATAACGCATAAAAAAAAAACGAGCGAACGAAATCATGGAGCGAACGCTACGAACGGAATGTCTAAACACAATCCAAAGGAACGGAAAAAACGAACGAACGAAAAACCATGGGGGAGGAACGATTAGCTGGAACGAACTAATGAACGAACAAAATCACCACGAAACTGACGAAACCGTCGAAACCGTCGGAACCGACGAAACCGTCGAAACCGTCAAAATCGACGAAACAGTGAAAACGTGCCGAAACTATCGAAAGTCGAAACCCTGTCCTTGCTGTGACCATGTAGTCTAGTCTATACGAAAACATCGAAACGGACGAAACCGTCGAAACCGACGAAACAGTAAAAAAAAACGTGTCGAAACTGTCGAAAACCCTGTCCTTGCTGTGCCCTTGTAGTCTATAATGACGTAAAGAATGTGTACGTGTGCCTCCATTCGCCAGTCGCTATAAATCACACACAGCTTGCAAATATGAGTTTCGACGAAACCCTCGATCTCACAGCTGTTTTTTTGTGTTTTTTTTATGCATCTCTCTCTCTATATACGAGGAATCACCATAGGCCTTAGACTAGAGCAGTACGTATATCGTATATATTATCGTGTATACCTTGATGGTTGTGTCGGCTCCGCAGGACGCGAGAGCCTGCCCGTCAGGGCTGAAGGCAACGCTCTGCACGACGTTCGTGTGTCCCTTTAGAGTTCGCTCGCACTCGCCCGTCTCGTAGTCCCACACCTGTCCCCGCGGGAAAAAAAGAAGAGAAACAAGAAACGAAACGAAACGCAACGAAACGAAACGAAACAAAGCGAAACAAAACGAAACAGGAAAAAAACGTGATCCAAGAAGATTTATGTACAGCAGTACGTCGTAGTAGAGAATGACGGAAATGTCACCAAGGACAAAAAGCGTGGTCGAAGTTGAGGAGGATGGCGGAAATGTCACCAACCAAGGACAAAAAGCACCAGCAATAACAAGATAAGGACAAAAAAAAGACAAAAAAGACAGAAAAAAAAATGAAAAAAAAAAAAAAAAAGACAAGAGACAAAAAATGCCTTTTGGAAGAAAAATAAAAGAGTTAACCCTACGTAAGCATACGGGAATACATAAAAGGTAATCGCACATCAATGAAAAAAAACACCAGGAGATAACAGCAGCAACCAAAACAGCATCAACAGTAAAATAACACGAAAAGACACGAGCAAATACGCATCGTAGGACAAAGGATAATAAATCATCAATATCAGGTACCGGCTATTTCCAATTAAAAAAAAGGGATACCAGGCACAGAGAAAAAAAAACACACACACATATACACAGCTGTGAGATCTTGTTTTGTCAAAACTTATATTTTGCAAGCTTGGTGTGATAATTCGATCGCATGGTATATTATGCATACACCAAGAAGAAAAAAAACAATAAAAGTAGTCCAAAGCCCAACATTCTCCTACCCCCGCCTAACAAGAGGTTCTTAGTGCATAGGATGCAGCTCACCCACCCTTCATGCGGCTCGCCCCCCAAACACCTCACGTTTCGCTTCGCAACGCTTGGTCTGCAAGCAATGCCTGCCTGGTCGGCGAAAACCCAACGTGCTCCGTCCTGGCATTGTAGGGATGCGAGGGTCGTATGACCAGACGACTACGGCCATGCACGACACGAGTACACCCTCCTCCCCCCCCCCCACCCCCACCCCCCCT
>MEHQ01003619.1:34210-49433 GCA_008828725.1 Saccharina japonica
TACTCTGTTACTGCTTGCAGCGGTACTGGTACTCGTACATATAATACGTACGTGTATATCCGCAGTAAAAGGAGCCGGTACGATAAAATTCCGGGTTGGTCGTCTACTCGTACATAAAAAAAACGGAATCTTGAATAATGCGGTTTGCGTGTAGAACAAAAAAGCATGTACTGGTTGGTATGGTATGTGCACGTGACAAAAAGGGCATGGAATCCTGGAAAAATCGCAGCCCCGTGAGACATGAGTTGGGCACGGCCGAGGCCGCCCTTGGCAGAGTAGGCAGAGCAGGGGTCGGCGAGCACGATGAGGGAGTTGCGTGCCGCCGGGTGGACGTCATCGCCAGTTATCGCGAAAAGGTCAAAAATCTACGTCTAAGAAAAGCTGTCGAGCTCTCTCCGAGCAGCAGCTGCAATTTTGTACATGTATTTATAATGCACACTACTAACTGCCCGACTTACAATGGTTGAAATGCAAGGAGGAGTCGTACGGCACGGGCGAAAGGCAACATGAACCCTATCCTAACCGTACTTCTGCGCGGTCAACACTGCTCGTATGATAGGCGGTTGGTAACACCAAAGCTATCATTGTTTTTGGCTCGCTGTCTCGGGGGTCCCGGAGGGGTAAACGAAGATATATACACGTCACCAGAGCAGCGGCCCAGACCAGAGGCCATCACCCCTTCGAACCCCGCCGATTGCTGCTGTTGTATGCATGCATGTATACTTGTACAGCAAGGTCGGGGTTGGTGGATAGGTGGATGGGCGGGTGGCATGGGTGGGCGGGCGCAACATGGGACTACAACACCCCTCCTGTTGGGCGCCGACGCGGCTCGCGGACGGTTGGTAACACCAACGTTATCATTGTTTGGGTCGCTACCCCTTACCTGGTATATCTGTTATATCCGTTAAATCCGTTATATCCATTATATCCGTTATATCCCTCATATCCGTTATATCCCTTAAAAGGGGCCCCCAAAGGGGCTCTAAGAGAGGGCACGCTAATATAATAGTACACAAGTAGTTAGCAAGTAGAGAGGCTAAAATCGGCTGGATCTCGCCTACACCCAGCAAGCGCAGCAAGCTCAGCAAGCCAAGCAAGCCCAGCAAGCGCAGCAAGCGCAGCAAGCGCTGCGAGCTCAGCAAGCTCAGCGAGCCCAGCGAGCTCAGCAAGCTCAGCGAGCCCAGCCAGCTCAGCAGCAAGCTCAGCAAGCCCAGCAAGCCCAGCAAGCCCAGCAAGCCCAGCAAGCCCAGCAAGCTCAGCAAGCTCAGCAAGCTCAGCAAGCCCAGCAAGCTCAGCAAGCTCAGCAAGCTCAGCAAGCTCAGCAAGCTCAGCAAGCTCAGCAAGCTCAGCAAGCCCAGCAAGCTCAGCAAGCCCAGCAAGCCCAGCAAGCGCAGCAAGCCTATCAAAGCCCAGCAAAGCTCAGCAAAGCTAGGCAAATCCCAGCAAGCTCAGCAGTAAGCTCAGCAGCAAGCTCTCGCTATTCAACCGCCGTTCACCATTCAACCGCTTGGAAACATTTTCAACCCAAAGGCAAGCTCTCGCCAACAACCCGAGCTCATAACAAAACCACACACGCCGCCGCGCTATATCATATATAGACAGACCCGCACAAACCTCCCGCAACACAGGGGGGTATACGAGAGGGTTAGGTGCTGCTGCTGCTGACCGCATCGCTGATTGGTGCGTGCGTTCGATGACGAGGGTGGCGAATCCCCTGTGTGGGTATGCCACACGTAGCGTTACGGGCTGGTGCTCAAGTCGATCCCGACTAAACCAGCCGTCCCAGCGATACCCCAGGCAAGACAAACCTGCACGACACTATTCAAGTCGGGGCTGGGAGGCCTGTCGCGACGACGTCCGGGGTCTACGAGTTGTGCCTGTATTTCTGATCAGGCCACCCGTTCCCAGACAGAAAGTATGCCAGGTGACGGCCAAAGGAAAAAAAACGTGCACCGATCAAGCGCGAGGACCCGAGTGTTTTTTTTTTTCCATCCCATTTATCATCTTGGCCCTTTTTTTTTCTATCTCCCTCTTAGTCGTAACTCAGATCCGGGGTCAACTTAAGTAGGTTCTTCCCCCCCCCCCCCCCCTCTCTACTACGGTTGGTGCCTTGTATTTTCATCGCGAGAAATATTCGGCACTTTCTTCCCTCGTCGACTCGCGTCAAAATGTGCCTGCGCACCCACGCACGCTCTCGACAGTTGGTGTCATGTTTTTTTAGAATAAAAACCTCCATACGGAGACTCGAACCCCTGACTTCAACCTTAGCATTCTTCGCGGTTTAACTGCTAGACCACCAGGGCGAACGAGTACTTGGGCGTCAGTCCAGGAAATATATTAGAGTGGAAAAATGCCGTCAGTCAAGGGGTGGGAAGCACCGTCTCCTGACTGCATGGCACCTTTGCTCGACAGAGGGTGTCGGCTTATCTGCTGAACGGGGTTTGATCAAAATCCGAGGGCGTTACGCGGCGTAAACAACAAGTTTGTTTTGCTACATAATGTGTTGTGTTGTGTTTGTCGATAGAAGGTGTTCGTGTTAATCGTACATATGATATATACTATAGTTTGGGCAAGAACTTGCCATTTTTTAGTTTCCTCTATCAATATCGTTCATGCACTTATCATCCCAAACAGCTTCATGGAATATTTACCGAAACTTCATGGTATCTGAGAGCTCCTCTGCGCAAGAAGTCTACTCGTACGTAATGACGGTCTGCTATCACACACAGCTTGCAACAATGATGAGTTTCGACAAAACCCTCGATCTCACAGCTGCTGTTTATATACCCTCGATCTCACAGCTGCTGTTTATATATCACTCTGACCCTAAATATAAGGACAAAATCCGTTGAATGTTGAAATAAAAACGATGCTTATATTCCGGGTCAGAGTGGTATACTTCCAAGTATATATTTAATCAACGAACGAGCACTGGTCACGGGCGTACCGCCGACGCAATCCACACTACAGTATAACTTAATACACCACGGTAGTATTACGGGGGGCCATAGTAAATAGGACCAAATATTGTTAGTAAAAATAGGTAAATATATAGGTTTTTGTCTGCATCGTAGGTCCTATTTACTATGGTCCTCCGTGATAGTAGATAAGTATACCTGCTGATGGCAAGATAACAAACTTTCTACTACGAAGGACCATAGTAAATAGGACCAAATCTTGCCAGTAAAAGTTGGGAAATATGTAGGTTTTCGTCTGTACCGTAGGTCCCAGATGCTATGCCCCACCCGTAGTAGGATGGATTTCCGAGCCGATGTTCTCCAAACCAAAGGGACACACACAAAGAACGAAAATAATGGCTTTGGAAAGATGATGTCTGGGTATTTCCACAAGACCCCTCGCTCGGCGTTTGCACTCGTCCGAAGGGGTGTGTTATCTTATTACCCCCGGGTGATAACATCGGTAGTTATGGTTGTATGTAGCAAAAGAGCATCCCGTCCGCCCGTCACACCCCTGCCATATCGTCATTAGACATATCTACTGTATGCATATTTTCCCCCTGCCAACATTGACATTGCCTTTCTCCATACCTCGGACAGATCATGTAGATCATTCCCACTTGGTGATCTAGCTCTTTCAGGGAAGATAGACTCCTGATCTGTATGATCTGTATGATCTGTGTGATCTAGGTCATGTTGCCGGGTGGGAGGAGCCGTACAATCTGCATGATCTACGCGTAGCACATGCTTCCTGGAGTTGAGTCTGTACTTCTGTAAATATCCTGCACAAACCTCTCACAGCGGCATGTAAGGAACTACATTATCTAGGTCACGATCTATCTGTAGATGATCTAGGCCATGATCTACATGTAGATGATCTACAGTAGATCATGATATATCTGTAGATGATCTAGATCATGGTCTATCTGTAGATGATCTACATCATGATATATCTGTAGATGATCTACTATAGATCATGATCTATCTGTAGATGATCTACATCACGATCTGTCCGAATATTTACAAAAATGTACCAGGGTATGTACATAATCATAGCTCACATCTCCATCCTGGCGCACACTTACGGTATACAGTACAGGACACCTACGTAATAAAAAACAGGCTAACAAGAAAGCCAGGTTGAGATTTGGAGGAAACTAAGAAATTCGGGAGTCGTTATATTGAACTTAGTGTAGAAATCTCCCCCTCTCTCAAATAAGCAATCCAGCCTAGATCGACCACATTCCTGCTTCTTCTTGGGTGTCCTGATACGAACTGCAAAACGAGTATAACCCGGTTGCTGGTACACATTCACTGGTATACCTGGTATATAATATGTACGTGTTACAGGTGCACCATTTCACGATGCGACTCGTAGTTTTCAGATTTTTTAGTAAATGTTCGACACAAGTGTGATCCTGGTATTTACTGGCTGGTATAGCTTTAGTGTACGTAGGCGTGTGTCCAGCCGATTTGGCCTCTCCTAACTCCTAACTGGCCCTCTTGGGAAATCAGCCGGGAAAAAAAATTGACGATAACAAGCGACGGTTACGTAGAGGGCAACGGGCACGTGACTGCGTGGTTGGCGGATGGAGGGGTGGACGAACCTCGATATTAACAGTAGATATTTACGGGGGTTTTGTGCTTGGCGCCTGAAGCCGACCCTCCGACCCGAACCCTAACCCAAACCCTATGCCAGTGGTCACTGCTGGGATGCTGTGCTTGGTAAGACTCTAGGTTGACTCGGCCGGCGTGGATGCTGAGCTTGGAAAGACTCTATTAATAGGGTGACTCGGGATGCTGTGGCTGGGAAAGACTCCACGTTGATTGAGCCGCGTAAAACATACCCTTAGCCAATCAGAGTGCCTAAATAGCTACCTTAGGAATATCTACTACCAGATATCATGCTTCGTCCAGTACTGGGCGGATGATACAAATCACCCATTGTTGAAATACAAGGAGGATTCACACTCGTACGGCACGGGGTCGCAAACGTGATCATCGTACTACCCGTACGTATTGCTGGGCACTCGCTCACGCTGCTCGTGTATAGACGGCTGACAACACCAAAAATATTAGGGCTGAGCACTGGCTGACTCAGTCAGTAGCGATGTATACTGCCGTAAAAATCAATCAGTATACAGGATTGCAGCAGTATATATATTGTCTCTCTTTTCTCCTCTCTCCTTCCGAAACGCATTAGGTGGGTTTCCATAAATTAATATGGCGTGTTTCTTGGACGTACGTACGTAAGAAAAAACCTACGGGCGAATATACTGGCCGGGTCAATCAGTAGATTACTACTGTCAGTAGATTGCTACTGCCAGTACATACTGCTGTGCTAGTGTCCAGCCCTACAAAAATAGCATTGTTCTTTTGGCCATTATCCCTGATACCCTCTTATATCCCTTGTATCCCTTATATCCCTTATTTCCCTCAAAAAAAGGGTCCCGAAGGCAATAACTACTGCTGCTGCACAATTCTCTTAGCGTGCCCTCTCCTGACCAATTTGGGACCCCGAGAAAACGACCGAAACAACGATATATTTACATACAGTAAGGACCCCGATTTTAAGGGCGACCAACATCAGAGCATTCGGGATTTTAACCCCTCAAGAACTGGTCCCGTGTTTTTTGGGGACAAACCACTTCGAATATTAGTATGGGATAATATATTCAGTTATGAATGGGTCAAGAGCGGTCAAATCGGCATTATGCATGTCCCGCCTATTCATTTGCGAAAAGCTGTATACATGAATGTATTGCCCACTTCAGGTAAAAGGGCAATGCATGTTGTAGTTAAGAGCGCTTGTTTTGGTTTTTGTCACGGGGCGCTCTCAAATCGGGGTACCCACTACTACCGTTTATGACAGTGTACATCACACCCCCTGGGGTGAATTTCGAAGCCGATTTTCTCCATAACCAGGGGGGCACAGACACCGAAAAAGGCGGCTTTCGGAGCATCTCGTCGACATCTTTCCATAGACGGGTCGCTCGGGGTGAGCGCGCGACCGGTCGTCGAGCTAATCAGCGTTGAAATTCGTCCGAGGGGGTGTGGTATACAGTGTCATATACGGGTTGTATTGTGTTATGAACCGTCTATTTCTATACGAGCAGCGTGACCCCGAGCTGCTTGGGTCGTGTGGTCGATACTGGTGTACGAAGAGTCAAGTTTTAGTCTATGATACCTTTTTGCTTCCACGGTAAATTGTAGATGCATGATAACTCACACTTTTTTTTTTGTTTTTGTTTTTTTTGTTTTCTCTCCATCCCATTTATCGTCTTCGCCCTTCTTTTCTCTCTCCCTCTTCACGAGTCGTAACTCAGATCCGGGGGTCACCAAGTAGGGTCTTTTCCTCCCTCCTCCCCACTAACGGCGGTACGTGCGTAGCATTTTTATCGCGAGTAGATTTCAGCACTTTCTTCCCTCGTCGATTCTCTGTCGTCGAATAGTGTCTATGTGCCTATACCCACGGCTATAATAGGCGCTCTCGAGAGCAGTTGGTGGTGTCATTTGAGAATAAAAATCTCCGTACGAGAAGACTCGAACCCTCCACCTCAACCTTGGCAGTCTTCGTGGTTAAACTGCTTGTTATCTGCTTATACGTAGACCACCGGGGGCGACCTTGGCTTACTTCAAATATGACAACATGATATTCATACATGATTCACACGATACACGATACCATAGAGTTCCACAGCTGTTAGATTTTGTCCCCCTCAAACCTCAAACCCCGTACGAGTACGAGTATGTACATATAATACATACATACGTAGTTCGCGAGATCGAAGTATCCCACGCAGCTTGCAAAGATGAGTTTCGACGAATTCCTCGATCTCACTGCTGTCGTTTTTTTTTTTTCTCTCGTATAAAGTACAGGGCACCTAATAAGAAACGGGGAATCTGGTCCAGGCCGAATTTCTTATTTGAGAGAGGGTGATTTCTACACTAATTTCAATATAACGACTCCCGAAATGATAATTTTCCTCCAAAGTCTCAGCCTGGCTTTCTTATTATTAATAGGTGTCCTGTACTAAGACTGTATACGTACGAGTACGAGGTAATATTTACATATTATACATATACCAGGTATACGACAAAGTATAGAATTATACTCGTACGTACGTAGATAGCGTATCATACCAGGTAAATGTTCTCGCACTCCAGAGTTACTGGATGGAGCCTGCGACCGCCGACTGAACTTTATCTTTTGGCGATGAGTTACGTAACCCCTTGTGAACTGGTCCCACGTATTGGGGGACAAATCACTTGGAATTAGTATCGGATACTTGTTTTCAGTTCTGAATGGGATAAGTAATGTGAGAACAACACAACACCAGCAGAATACATCAATCAGTCACAGGTGTATCGTATAATATGATAAATACGTACGTAAATAAATGCCGTGCGTTGATGCGTGGTAACTTGGGGTTTGTTTGTCTCTGTGAAGGCGTGTGCGTGCAGAGGCAGGCGCGCGCCTTCACCGGTCTTGTCCCACAAATCATACCAGATAAAGTACCACATAATACCTGGTATATATTACGCTGTATACGTAGTAAGGGTTTTCAAGCTGTTTTTTTTTTTTTTTTGTGTTTTTGAGTTATTTTTTTCACAAATAAAGACCGGGCGTCGACCCCACCCAACCCTACCCCTACCCCTAACCCCAACCTAACCAACCCAGCCTATGATACGCGGCTCCGACTGGACCGCGGCGTTGGAAAACCTGAGAAAACTGAGAAAAATGCGCGGACCAACAATCGTACGAAATTATATAATTTGGTACCATGGTACATACTTTAACTGGACTATGATTTGTGGGACAAGAACATCGTACGTACTGCTGTGAAGGCTACGTACGTACTGCTGTGCGTGCGTGCATGCCTGCGGACTGCGGACCTTTTGGAGTGTCGATTGCCGACACACTTCAAGACGCTTCGAGACACTTCGAACTAAATATACAAAAAAAAGCTCGTCGAATTACAGCAGGATACATCTACGTATGGGCATACGTACGACCTGTCGAATGAAAGGAGGTTGAGGGTTGAGGGGCCAGGTAATTTGTATGAGTATCTACGAGACAGACTGCTGGTGTTGCTGTACCAGAGGTACACCTACTGCTGCTGCTGCCGAGCAGCTGCTGTTGCTGGTGTGCTTGTAAACGCGATGCATCAGCGCAATACGTGCTGCTGTGCGAAGGCAGTTCGCCTACGTACAGCAAGCAGTAGTCTAGACTATAACCACTTCCATCTGTACAGCAGCAGTACAACATGACGTAAAAAGCAGCAGAATAATACAACAGAATTGCTCTAACACCGAAGCCGAAGCTATCGACAACCAGCAAGTTACAAGAAAACATGATGACGGTGGTGCATACTACTGGTGTACATACATAGCAATCAAGTCTCGAGGGGTGGCGGGTGGGGGTGTGCGTTCGATTGTGTGATTTCGATGCAGCCTTGAATTGCTTCCGAGGGCACCTAACTGACTCAATGGACGGGACGAACAGCGAGGCCGGAAATATTTACACCACGCCGCCCCTGACCACAGGAAGCCCACGCCGCGCTCGCTATCAAAACTGCTGTCGTTGTCGGACAAGATGGTCTACAACAGCCCTCTGCCAAAGGGATGTGTCGGACTGGGGGTGGCTGCTGGTCTCGCTTCGCTCGCAGCATTTGTTCCATTGTTATCCCTCCCGCCTCTCGGCTCGGCAGAGGCAAGCATGATGATGTATGTTGCTTCTTCCAAAGAAAAAATTGCGGCACCTCTTGATGAGCAGACAGACGACTTGCCGCGCTGTGTAAAATAGGCAACGACAGCGCGCTAGAAGCCCCCCCCCCACCCCAGGTTTAGGGTGGTGTGGTAATCCGCGCATAGGTGAAAGGCCAACCGAGATACAAGTGCTACTGCTACTGCTACTGCTGCTGCTCGTGCTGCTGTGTTAGACGAACACGGGGCAGACAGAAGCAAGAGAGAGAGGAAGGAAAGACCATCTAAAACAAACCATCGTCATCATCAAACCGTCAATAAACAACGTGATTGAAAGTTTTCTGTCTCAGATAATACGAGCAGCAGCCCTATGACAAAGCCAAGCACTGGCTGCGCTCACATGTCGTGCCGCTGCTTCTGAGTGAGCACCATCTTGTAGCCGCGGAACCTCTTCCCGCTCCTTCAGTCGCAGCACCCTCCCCCTCCCCCAGCGGATGGCACAGGGCATGGGTTTTGTGGTGGGTCTACACGATGTACTCCTCTAAAATACCCCCTGCTCGAAGACGCCAACAGCCGTTTGGAACACCCCGATGAGGGAGTTTCTGCGCTCTAAATGTGTGCTTGCGTTGCGTTGCGATACCTAAAAGCACCAACGACGCCCGCGAGAGTCCCTCACCCCTGAGCATCTTCCTCGCCACGTTGCAACTCGCGAGATGGAGGCTTCAACGGGGCGGCTAACGCCATTCATGCTCTTCTACACGGAGCATCGAGACGCCGTCAAGGCTCGCATCAACCGGGCCGCCGCCAGACCCGAAGATATCAGCAAGGAGATAACCCGACTGTGGCGCTCCCTTGCCCCCGAGCGAACCAGGGACTACTGCCTGCTCTCGAACCTATACGCAGAGAGCCTCGCCAAGCACGGCAGAGCGGCGTCCGCAGTCAGGAGCGACCGCCACAGCGGCAACGCCAACACGAACAGCAACAGCAGCAGCAGCAACAGCAGCAGCAGCAGCAGCAGCAGCAGCAGCAGCAGCAGCAACCCTAACAAGCGTAAGCTTGGAAAACAACCTCGTCGCAAGAAAGACCCCCGATTGCCGAAGCCCCCCGTCAGCTCGTTCATGTGGTTCTCTCGACACCACCGATCCATCCTGAAGAACGAGCACCGCGAGCTGAGCTTCTGCGAGATCGGCAAGACCGTCGGAGCGCTCTGGAAAGCGGCGGCCTCTGCGGAGAAGCGACCCTTCGACGACCTAGCGGCCGAGGTACGATCTTATCATACCATTTCTATACTCAAACTCATATCATACCAATTAAAAAAAGCTGTTGTTGCATTCATTATTCATTCTGGCGTGACGTTCGTATGATAGCGCCGACGCAAGTGCCAAGCACTCCCGGGCCGGCCGGGCGACGGCGTCCGTTGCCTATCTGTTGGCACAGCTCGGAGCGAACCGGCGCAACGGGGGTGGCGGGCACTTCGTAGTTTGGCTTGGCTTGGCTCGGCTTGCTTTGGCTTGTCGTCGCCACTGCGTACGTAACTTTTTGGAATTCTCACTCTTGGTTTTTAACAATTTGTCCGAAGATAAAACGTCGAAATCGCACTTGAAATCGCACGAAAATCTCTAAAAAATATCTCCGTTGCAACGTCCAGCGTTGAAACGTCCAGGCGCTGCAACGTCCAGTGGTGCAACGTCCAACGTTGCAACGTTGCAACACGTTACAACTTTTGCAACAACGTGGTGCTCTACTCGTGCTGCTGCTGCTGTAACATTGCAAAGCCATTACCATATGCACGAGTACGAGGCAGCAGCAGTACGTATTCAGGTATCCATGCCATATGTACGTAGCAGCGACTGATGTAAAGTACGTACGACGTAATCATGTATCCATGTCATACCAGCGACAGCACAGCGTTTGGTTTTCAATCCCGTCGTGCTGTCCAATGTTTGAAGTAGCTACTTGTACTATTGTTGACTGTACATATATACTTACTGCTACTGCTGTAAAACGCAACGAGGAACACAGAGCGACCAAATAGGGGCTAATAGGCGACGCTAACCCTAAACCCTATTACACCACCCATCACCCCTACCCTACCCATACGAGCACAGAGTACAGAGTATTTCAAACCCGGTACGAGTATACATATATGTGCTGCAGCAGTACGACGCTTACCTGCTTTCCATCATATCAGTTCACACCTACGTATGATAGGACAGATCACGCGGTGTACAGCAGCAGTGTTACTAGTAGCTGATCTAGATCCTAGCCTGCCGTGATGAGATGTCTTGCAGGATCTGTGCGGTACAGATCCCACACAGGAACATACATACGAGTATATACCTGCTAGGTCATGCAGACGATACGACTCCCACTCGTCAACATGAGCTAAGTAAACAGATCATACATACGTACATATCAGGAATATATGTATCTTCTCTGCTGAAAGATGTATACCAGGTACTAAACAGTATTGATGATGAAGTGGGAATCGATTTCCTGTCCATTAGAGCTTACCACTTTTTCTAGATTCGGTCTGATTGGCTTAGGGTCAGGGTTAGGGTTGGTCTTATTGACTTAGGGCCAGGGTTAGCGTTGGTCTGATTGGCTTAGGGTCAGGGTTAGGGCTGGTCTGATTAAGCTTAGGGTCAGGGTTAGGGTTGGTCTGATTGGCTAAGGGTCAGGGCTAGGGTTGCTCTTATTGGCTTAGGGTCAGAGTTAGGGTTGCTCTGATTGGCTAAGGGTCAGGGTTAGCGTTAGTCTGATTGGCTTTGGGTCAGGGTTAGGGCTGGCCTGGTTAGGCTTAGAGTCAGGGTTAGGGTTGGTCTGATTGGCTAAGGGTCAGGGCTAGGGTTGCTCTTTTTGGCTTGAGGTCAGAGTTTGGGTTGCTCTGATTGGCTAAGGGTCAGGGTTAGGATTGCTCTGATTGGCTTAGGGTCAGGGTTAGGATTGCTCTGATTGGCTGAGGGTCAGGGTTAGGGTTGCTCTGATTGGCTAAGGGTCAGGGTTAGGTTGCTTAGGGTCAGAGTTAGGGCTGCTCTGATTGGCTTAGGGTCAGCGTTAGGGCTGCTCTGATTGGCTTAGTGTCAGGGTTACTTGGTCTGATTGGCTTAGGCTTGGGCTTAGGGTTAGTTATATTACAGGGGACCATAGTAAATAGGGACCTACGGTTCACACAAAAACCTGTGTATCTCCCTTCCCTATTCTTACCAACAATATGTGGTCCTATTTACTATGGTCCTCCGTGTACAGCAGCTTGCCAATCTTCGTGTGCACCGCAGAATCGTCGTTTTTTTTCGATTTTACTTTTGTTTGCCCCTCTCGCGCCCCCAGTGTGTTTGCTATAGTGTCATTCGAAGTATCATAGAAATAAAAAAGCGATTCTACTCGTACCAACACCCCTGGCAGGCAGCGCTAGGAAAGTCTTGTGTGCGCGTCATGCGTGCCCCGGCCAACGCTCTAGGCGAATGACATATCGTGTATCATAGAGACCGTTGTCTTTGGTTTAATTTGCGAAGGTTTTCCAAATTCATCCAAGATATACCAAGAAAAATAAGAGACAAGAGAGGGACTGCTGCTGTTGTTGTTACTCGGGTGTATTATACGAACACCAGGTGTTACGTCTGATACCTGATAAGCTGGTACTGGTATGCGAGTGCTTCGCTTTACACCCTTTTTTTCTACGGTATTTACGATTGTACCTCGTACTGCTGTACATATACAGTGGGCACCCCTATTTAAGAGAAGTTTGGTGTCACACAGGCCGAAAATACCTCTCTTAACTAGCCTTGTCTCTTTTCCACGGTAGTGAGTGGGAAATATATAGGTTTAGTGTAGGCGGGTCCAGCCGATTTGGCCTCTCCTAACTGTACTATTCTCTTATATAGGATACCCCCTCTTAAGTCGGGGTACCCACTGCACCTAAATCTGACTCTCTAAGTTGAAGTGGTTTGTCACCACACCGGGATTGCACTCCTATTGGCCTAAACGGGGTGAACCCCTTAACCCTTTTAGGACCGCAGTCCCGTTTTGGGGACAAACCACTCTAATTCTAAGTAAGTTGTCCCCAAAACGGGACTCCAGTTCTATAAGGGTTAAAAGCTGGTCCCACGTATTTGGGGACAAACTACTTGGAATTAGTGTGGGATAATTTTTTTTTTCAGTTCTGAATGGGTTGACGAAAGTCGAAAGTCGGGGGGGATATTTTTCTTCTCTCAATGGGAGCAAGTTCTAACCTCGCCGCCTATACCAAATTGTCGCGTGTCACACTATTTATACGCTCGTGGCTAATGGTTGGGTTCCGCCAACTGCAACATTCATATATAATACGCGTATGAGTACGTATACGTAAGGTTCTCCGATTCTCTGATTAATCCGGCACCTCATTTATTTGTAGAAAACGCTATTAAACGAGTACCATTTGGCTCTGGTTCAACTTCAACGTTCCGTAGATACTGGTTGCACATACGTACGATATATATAGCCTGCTTTGCTTTGCTTCGACGCAGACATCTGGTACCAGGTACCAATTTGACCCGAAATGTAGGGAAAAATTTGTATACTAACATTCAATCGAAATGTTGCTTATATTTCGGGTCAGAGTGGTATATACCAACTCTGTCCCGATATGTCGTATGTATGAGTACCCTTGTTATACTATTAATAGACCTATTTGAAACTCGAGCTTATGCCTTATGTCTTTCCAAAGGGAAGAGTCAGGCCATTGAATATTTGGCACTATAGAGCCACATTTCCCGCAACGTCTAAAACTCAGCATATGCCATTTTTTTTTAAACGGTGGATCTTTCACGAAGGATACTGACAGAATTTTCCAGGATTTATTCTTGTTTTGGGTTTTCCACTGTCAGCAGCACGCGTTCGTGATGAGGGACTTTTTTGTGTTGTGTGCTCGGACCGCTGAAGTTCAGCCCACCAGCAGCTGGTTCCCCCTTGCAGAACAGCCCAACGGTTGCCTGGGCCGGGCCCATCACGGAACGAGGTGGCAGCTCTTGGGGCGCAGGGGCCGTCCGGACCCAACACACCATGCGCACGCTTACCACCCGTAACCTGGGCGTTGGTGCACGGCATGTCTGTGCGCAAGCCCAGCGGCCGGCGCACACCGGCCCCGGTGTTGAATCCGGGAAGGCGGGGAAGAGAACCGTAGCTGTTGACGCTCGGACGTAGACCGATGAACTGGGGCGACCTCGGCTGTGCGGGGTGTCCCTCGCCGGTGGCAGCACGCCTGCTGTTTTGGTAGCTTCCTGGTAGCGGGTCCATGCTCGTACTATGGGCAGTTGGCTCGGGCGTAGGCTGTAAGTCGAGGGTAGTTGTGCTGCTGCCCTGAGCTGCTTTGCTTTTAGTCCTGTGATGCTCTGTGCCCTGCTGTCGTGCTTCGATTGTAGGATGAATTGCTGAGAAACTTCCAACCAAGTAAATCTTATGTACTTGCTCAAAAAAGTGACCAAGTACATATTTTGAGAAGAACCAAATATCACGCTGGTCGTTATGTCAAAAATAAGCGCCTATTTTGGCGACGTTTGAAACTCGATATGACCTTTTTTCGGGAAGAACCGTATATAAGCTCCTATTTTGAGTTTCAAATAGCTCTAATAATATTCAATCAAAATAGTCATTATATGCCGAAAAGAATGGTACTTCGTATAATGTTAGCATCATATATACCGATATCATATACCAGTATATGCCAGAGGTAGTTCGTACGTATTTATATGAATATGTATGCGAAGACGAAGGTACGCCCAGCCTACCTTCGAAACAGAGGTCGCTGTTTCCCTCGAGAGCAGAGAGAAAATTATTTTCGAAGTTTTGAAGTTTCCTCTCGGGAGTTCTGTCGTGAGCAGCAGAGAGAGAGCATCAAACGACGACTGAAAACGATTTTGTTTTTTAAACACGTCACGACGTGGCACGGCCGCCCTTTATACGTCCACTCTCTATACATACTTTTTCCGACATCATTATTTCATTATTTCATTATTTAATTATGCCTGTTGTTGTTTGTTTTTTCAGCAGTGTGATATGTATGTGTATCTCTATACAGTATAGGACACCTGATAAGAAACAGGATAATAAGAAAGCCAGGCTGAGATCTAAAAGAAAATAAGAAATCCGGGAGTCGTTATCTTGAAATTAGTGTAGAAAGCAGCCTCTCTCACGTAAGAAATCCAGCCTGGACCAAATTTCCTGTTTCTTATTAGATGTCCTGTACTGTATGCTGCGCGATCCACAATCGAACACGCTACCTGGTATATGATATGATACCCTACCGTTTCATTGCCGTGATGCCGGCCCTGTCTCGTGTCCGTGTCCTGCAACAAACCCCCCGCGCTCCCGTACCTTGCAAATACCCTGGTATTATATTACGGCGGAACATACGGTAGTACTCAGGACCAAATATGCTTAGTAAAAATACTGGAATATATAGGTTTTTGTGTATGTTACGAGTCCTGATTACTATAGATCCCCCGTAATGGTACGCGACCGTATTTTTTTGGGGGAGGGGGGGGGGGGGGGGGGGGCCACACACTAAATAAAAAAAAAAAAAA
>MEHQ01003619.1:54674-96757 GCA_008828725.1 Saccharina japonica
GGGGGGGGGGGTCGACATACTTGTATCATAAGTCGGCGACGACTCACACATTCCGCACGCCGATGCTGCTGCGGCCATGCATGCGCCCGGGGTGGCGCGGACAGGGTTAAACAGCGAGAGCCGTTGAGCAGCAAGAGTCGTTGAGTGGCAAGAGCCGTTGAGCAGCAAGAGTCGTTGAGTGGCACGACCCGTTGAGCAGCAAGAGTCGTTGAGCGGCAAGAGCCATTAAGCAGCGAAAAACCGTTTTTGAGAGCGAGAGCCGTTGAGCAGCAAATAGCCTTTTGTGCGGCAAGAGTGTTTTGAACAGCAAGAGCCGTTGAGATACGAGAGCCGTTGAGCCACAGGAGCCGTTGTTGGTGTGTTGGAAAGTACGAAGAGTCTGCTAAATGTCCCTGTTTTGGGTGATAAGTGTCTCGTGAATTTTGGATGCGGCGGTGCTGACGGCCGGGGGGGTACGAAAATGAATGCTTACGCTTCGCCGTGTAGATCAATTCCGTGTATCGTAGATTAATTCCGTGTAGCTTATTTCCGCGTAGCTTAATTCCGTGTAGCTTAATTCCATGTAACTTGAATTTCGTTCAGTTTTTTTTTTTTCCGTGTAATTTTTTTCTTCCGTTTAGTTTTTTTTTTTTCTCGTGTAATTTTTTTTTCCGTTTAGTTTTTTTCCGTGTAGCCTTTTTTTCCGTATAGCCTTTTTTTTTCGTGCCGTTTTTAGTACCGTGTCGCCTGCATTACGTACTTCCTAATGCTGTTGGCTTCTCTCTGACGTCACGGTACGATCGTGGGCGGGTGCGGGGTGGGGGTGTAAAGATGGACCGAGAGAGAGAGCAAACAAGGGATGCACGCGCGCTTGTACAGCAGCGGTAGCTTTTGATGTTTATTGAGGCGTGTTTAGCGGGGTTGGCCAGGGGGGGGGGCATACATGATGGGGTGGCCAGGGTAATTTCCTTGTACAGATTGGCGCCGGTTTGCTTGGCTTGCTTGCTTGCTTGCTTGCTTGCTTGCTTGCTTGCTTGCTTGCTTGCTTGCTTGCTTGCTTGCTTGCTTGCTTGCTTGCTTGCTTGCTTGCTTGCTTGCTTGCTTGCTTGCTTGCTTGCTTGCTTGCTTGCTTGCTTGCGTGTTGAGTTGTGTGTGAAGTGCCGAAGGGCTTGGAGACGAGGAGTTCGATGGAAGTCAGTCGGCTTTTTTTGTTTTATTTTTTATTGACAGCTTAGCTGCCTGTCATTTTATTTTATTTTTCCTCCACGAAAGAAGACAAAAAGAAAAAGCACCTGAGAAATCTCTCTGTTGTGCCTGTTGAAGTCGATGATATATATACCTGGTATGTACTGAGCATAACAGTTTCCGAGAGGGGGGATACGTGTGTATACTGCTTTGTCCCTTCGGTTTCAACAAGATTAGGAGGCTTTTTTTTTAACGAACACGACGGACGGCGGTGTGGTGGCGGTTGTGAGCGTACCACCAGAAGGCAGGTTCAAGCGTGCGTTCGTTGTGGGGTAAAAAAGGCTTTTTATTATTTTGTCGCATTTTGTTTTTGCTTTTGTTTTGTTGAACGTGCCAACTTTCTGTTGCCTGGCTTGGGCGTATATACAATATATATATCGTACCTATTCCACTAGCACGAGTTTTTTATGGTCCATTTGTCCATGAGAATTAAAGCTGTTCTGTTGTTGCTCTGTTGTGAGTCGATGAATTTTCACAGGATGTTTGCGTAAGCTCTACGACCTCCAGGATAGGTATATGGTATCGTCCAACTGTTCCCGCAGTGATGATACTGATATGAGTATTGCACGGGCGGTGAATTTTGGAGATAAGACCATCGTGGGCTTATGCGTGCATTGTTTTGTATTATTATTATTATTTTGAAAGCCAACTGATACTCGTAGCGCGAATGCAAGCAAGCGCGCCGTATTCTCCGCGTCCTCGATCGTTACCTTTAGCCTATTGTCAACAGGACTGAGACGCCTTTCGTTTTTGTCTCGTACGCGTACTTCGTACAAAGAAATGACCACTTTTTTTTATCGAGGGCACTGACCGCGACCTTTCTTTACTTTGTTTATTAATAGTCGTCCGACGTCAATATATATATGATAAGATAGCTGCTTGCTGCTCTGTTGGTTCGCACGATGCGAAGTGCGTGCATGTGCCTGTGCTTCGTATAGAATTGCCGGCCCGTGGGGTTTATTACGAAGTGCCACAGGTATATGTAGCACATATTGCTTCGAATACATCTGTCTACAGCAAAAAGCAGTGTATACACTCTGCATAAAATGCGATGCGTCAACAATTATTACAGTCGTCTAATAAAAAATAAAAAAATAAAAACAGCTGCGAGATCGAGGATTTCGTCGAAACTCAGCTTTGCAAGCTGAGTGTGATACTTCGATCGCGCGTACTTACGGGTTTTGTATGTCCTCATGCAGGATGTACAATAATAATGTGTTATTACGGCAAGGGTATGCGCGGATCTGAATCCCAGATACCCCACTACCCCCTATATTGGAGGAAAAAACCGGGCCGTTGTGATCCCAGAAAACAATAAGTCAACTTTGTTTTTAATTACCCCCCCCCACCAGCGAAAACAAAATAGGGGGGGTCTCTAAAACCAAGTTAAAAAAGGGAACAAAAACGAAAAAAAAATGGTTTTCGCTCATTTCATCCTGTGATCACAGCGATCCGGTTTATTTTTCATTCTGACCTTCCTACGAGTGTGGTGTCGTTTTCTCTCTTTTTTCTACGCCCTTGATTACGGTAATAAGTTGTTAGCCCATTCAGAACTGAAAAACTTATCCTACACTAATTTCTAGAAGTTTGTCCCCAAATACGTGGGACCGGTTCTTAAGGGGTTAAGATAACATTTGAACGGATCTGAGCAACAATCAACAGGTTGGTGCTCATTCTTCGTGGCTTCGGCGGCGGCAGTAGAGACATTCACCATGTGTATCATCACCAATACTATACTTGGAAGTATCACCACACAGCAACAACAAAAAGGCTTGTGGCTCTTGATTCGAAAAAGCTTGTCGTGGTCTTGTTTGTGCCCTATTTACGGAGGGCCAATACAGTAAATCGGACCAAAAACTGTTAATGAAAATGTAGCCTTTCCTTTGTGTGTACCGTAGACCGTAGGTGCTATTTACTACCTATCTATATATGTATACCGGTATATATTATGGTTCCATGCAACAGCCTACCCTCCTGTTAATCGCTCGTGTTTTCTCTTGTGTTATGTTGCCTTCCTTTCAAGAGTTCCACTCTGTCCCGAAACATAACGACCGTTTGTATTGTATAATGATATACAAATGTATATTATATTTAGGGACAAATTGGGGCAATTCTCGGACGGTTGATACGTGCTCGTACTCGTTATTAAGTAAATTACTTTTTTTTCTTTTCACTTTTCTAATCTGGCGCCCCCGGTGGAATGACAGGTGGTCCCTGTTTTGGTCAAGGTCGTGGGTTCGAGCCCCCCCCCGAGTGCATGCTCGTCGTATCATACGTAGTAGGGACTTTTTCTCGCGCAAAATACCTTGACCAGATGAAAGCGCGAGAGCGTGAGTTAGCTGCAAAATTCGATGAAAATCGACGAGCGTTGGGAATGCTGAACCCTCCGCGCGATAAGAATCAAGGCACGAACCGTAGTGGGGAGGAGGGGGAATAACTTGCTTTTGTGATCCCGGATCTGAGTTACGACTACGAACTTATGGAGGGAGAGGGACAGAAGTGCGAAGATAATAAAATGGGATGGAAAAAATAAAATGGAAAAAAATGAAAAAATAAAAAGGATTTCTGTCTGACCTGTCGGAACTATTTCGTACGAAAAGATCTTTCCCCGCATCACCAGCATACCAGCATAGCAGCAGCAGCAGCAAACAGCAACGAACGAACGAGTTCGACGTTTGTTTCGAGCTGGGTTGAAGTCGCACTACAGTACTACTGCTACTACTGTATACGTAGTAGAGCTAGAGAGTGCAACCAATCAGAGCACGCACCCACAATGCATTGAGCTCGTACACTGGATGGATATATCTGCGCGCTGGCCATATCTACGTACGAGTACTCGTACAGTACTATTGCTTGCTGTATTGTGTACGGCCGTTCCGTTCTTGTTCGTTCTATCTTTACGTAGACGAGCGGGGGCGACAATGAGCTGGGATCACGCACACAACACACTGGAGAAATATGACGGGTCAAGAAAAGCGTTCAACGCACACACAAGCAAGCGAGGCTGGTGGTCTTCGTGTTGCTGCTTCTGCTGTGCGGCGGGTATTGTTGTGTTTTATTTGCTCCAACAAGTTCGTTGATGATGATGTGATGATGCTGATTGTGCGGTGCAATTACCGTTTTGCAGTACCGTTTCGCTCATTTTTTCCGTTATTTTGTTCAGGTATCTTGTATGATCCCAACGGCGGAGAGAGAGAAGATATCATACGTCATAGGTAGAGGAGCTACGAAAAACCGAATCGTCGAAAGAACTGGCATGACACATGACACCCACCCTTGGGGCTGCTTGTAGGTGTGGGGAGGACTCGACCGATGTTTTGTCCAAAAACAAATACCCCCGCCTCTCGTGTACGATAAGTAAAAGAGCTGCCATAAAAACCAGCGTCTGACCCATGGCGTCTGAAAACAAAGCGGATACTCCAGCAGCCCCACCACTACTACTAGCTTCGGTGAAAAAAGTAACAGCTGCTGCTGCTGCTGCAGGCGACACAAACCCGTCGTCGGTGTCGGCTGCCGGAGACACACCCATCTCCTCCAGTTTCGACGACATGCCGAAAACACGGCGAACATTATGTTTAGCGGAGAACGACACTGTTTGTTGTGATGATTATGCTGAGGATTCCGCGGCCAAGGAGGAACGTTCCTACACTGCCGTCGCCACCACCACCACCACCACCACTACCACCACCGCCGCCACCGCCGCCACCACTTCGATCAGAATGGCGCTTAGCGCAACAACAGCAAACACCGTCAACAATAATAATAATGGCGGTGGTGGTGCTGCCCCCACGCCGGCTGTGGCAATGGAAATCGATGTCGGAGAGCCTCCTCCCGACAACATGTACAATGTCGACATAATCGATGGTGCTCATACAAGCAGCAGCAGCAGCAGCAGCAACAAGATACTATTAGTATGCCCTCGTACGCGTACTCCAACGGGATCATCAGCAAAAATAACAACAGCAGCAGCAGCAGCAGCAGGAGCAATAACAGGAATAGTTGCAACTCAACAACAAGCTCTCGGCGACGGCAGGACTATCGTTGGCAGTGAGGAAGAAGCTCTTATTTTTCTTCTGGAAAAAAGACCCAGCACCACCACGACGAGCATGATGATGACGATGGGGACGACGACGACGAAGAGGATGCCAATAAGGAGGGTTGCGTGCTTTTCGCAAGCGCCTTCTCCTCCTCTTCCTCCTCATCCGCAGGTATCATCGCCTGGTGCTCCGGCGTTTCGATCTCGGCTTGTGCGCGCGGAAGGAAAAATCTCGAGGGATATTGGCGGTGGTCTGAGCGGCGTCACGGTTACCCCTGCGGAACGTGCGCAGGCGCGAGACAGGGAGTGGAAGTGGAAAGGGTGGCAAGGCGACGAGAACTGCAACGACGACGACGACGACGATGAGGAGGAGGAGGAAGAGGAGGAGGAGGAAATCGAGGTTATCTGGGCACCGCGAGGGGGAGATGGGGGGGGGTGGGGGGAGTGGGGGGGGTGGGGGGGGGGAGGAGGAGAAGGGCGGAAAGCCGCGAATCGTTACACGCTCGCAGGTGAAGCAGAATAATATGCCCGATTAACTCTTTATTTACGAGGCATTGGTGATTATGGTGTTCCCGTGAGAGAATACTCATGTCTACGAGTAATGCTGCATAACCCTTGGGACTTGATTGTAGTACTCGTATGTTATGCCAGGTATCGACCAAAAACACGAGACACGCGACATCTTATCAAAACCGTCTTTAAAGCACACTAGCCGGAACAAGAGCGTGTGTAGGAAGGATTATGTACGAGTATCAGTATGCTGTACACTTCGTATATTATTGTCATCCTTGCCATCCCACAATGTACTACGTATGCAGTACGAAAGAGCTTCAACGTTGATCACCCATAAAACATTCCCCGAAACCAGAAGACCAAGGGAAACCAATATATAATATATATATATATTATATACTGGTATATATACTGTAGCTCGGGTACACAGCCCCCATCTCGGCGGCCCCGGGCTGGTTCGTGTGACCGGCGCTGTGCCATATATTTATATACCCGGTAACGGTAACTATATAGCAGTCATGGAATCCGAGGTAAATTTTCTGGCATCTGTATCATTTTTGCGAACGGTAGAAAGTTATTTTAAGATCTTATAGTAAAGAAACCCTCCAAATATATTGGAAACCCCTACGAAACTTTGTCAGTGTAGTAAAGGGTCCATACCCTATCTTGGTATTTCCTTGCGTTAATTTCGGCAGCTGTAATCAAATGTAGCGGTAATGATATTTGGCGAATTTGGTGTGGCGGGTAGAGAGCATCAACTCCATCGACCAGCTGGCAGCGAGCGACGTGGGGGGGGGAAGGATAGAGGATCAATGACGAGGAAGGGGGTGGCGAAAGAACGCCTGTTGCAAATTGTCTCGAGTGATCATAGGACAAGATCGCCATTTCGCGGGGAGTCTCGCTTCAAGCCCCAGCTTCAATAATTCACATTATTGTGCTAACTTTTCGTTTGCCATCCGACGATGCCCTACTTTCACTCACTTGTCTCGCCCCCCCCCCGCCGCCCCCCACCCCCCGCCCCGCCGCCTGCTACCCCTTCCCCCTCTTCCACCACCCGAAACTTTCCCCGCCTGCTCACAAGGGCTCTCCCGAGCCCCAAAACGCGAAGGATAATCAGAAGGCCCCGAACGCCACCGCCACCGCCCCTGCAGTCGCAGCCGCAGCCGCCGCCGCAGCCGCAGCCGCAGCAGCGACAACTAAACCGACGGCAGCGGCACCAGCCCCGACCCCCCCGACACAACACAACCTCCCTACAACTCCGTCCACTCCCTTTCCGGACACCACCCCGCCTCCATCACCCAGGGGCACGGCCGAACACGCCTCCAAGCTGGCCGCTTCTCTTAAGGAGGCGTTTCGGTGCGCGATTGTTGACGAGCGGGACAAGCGGCGGGCGCGGGAGTCGACAAAGGCGGCCGCCATCGCCGCCCAGGAGAGGGCCGGCGCGGCGGCGAGGGCGGTCTGTGACCTGGTCGCGAGGCTGGAGGCGGCCTGCCGGGAGTCCGTGGAGCCCGCCGCCCGCGAGCTCGAGAGGCTCGAGAAGAAGTGGCGCGAGCGCGAGGCCGACATGCCCAAGGCCGCCTCCAACGCCAGCATGGCCGAGAGCATGCTCCGTCAGGCGGAGGAGACGGCTCGCCAGGCGGAACGCGAGCTTGCCGTGGCAGAGAAAGCAGCAGTCGACACGCCGGGAGCCGCGGCAGCAGAAACCGCGCCGGCAGCGGAAGCCACTGAAGCGGCGGCGGCGGCGGCGGCGATGGCGGCGGATCCCGAGAAGAACGTCCACGCCGTAGCCATCAGGGTCGCTCGCGAGGGCGTGAAGCTCGCCCTCGCACAGGCGGAGGAAGTGCGGGCGGCGGTCGAACGCACGGCCTACCTCCTCGACGTGGAGGCCGTCGAGAGATTCTTCCTCGCGGAGGAAGTGAACGACGCGGCGCTCTCGCTGGCGGAGGCCAGGGCCTCGTACGAAGCCCTCGCCGCCCAGGCCGGAGCCGCGAGGGCCGAGGAGCAGACGGCCAGGGAGGAAGGGCGGGCCGCGAAGTTCCGCTGCATTGTTCCCTACCGGGACTACCTCGGCGCGCTGAACCGCACCTCGAGGGCGCGCGCCACGTACGAGATGTCTGTCGGACGGGGAGGGGACAGGTCCGCGAAGACTCGATGCATCGTCGACCGCGGACCGAGCGAACCAGTGTCGGCCGGAGCGGCGGGCTGCAAAAACGGCGGTGGCGGCGGCTGCTGCTCGGAGGGCGGTGGGTACACGACGGGCGGCGGAGGTGACGGCGGCAGCGGCGGCAACGGTGGCGGCGGCTGCAAGAACGGCAGTGACGGCGGCTGCTCAGTTCCCAGCGGTGGCGGCGGCTCGAGTCGGGGTTGCTGCTTTTCCTCGAGGGACAGCGCCGGCGGCTGCTTGGATGTTGGCGGCGGCGGCGGCGGGCCCTCGAATGGGACGAAGAGGGGGCGGGAAGGAGCGGACGCCGCGGCGGCGGTGCATGCAGATGGAAGGTGTGAGGGAGAGGTTGTTGGCGGAGCGGGTGGCACCGGAGACGAGGTTGCCGGGGGCGGGGAACGAGAGACGGAGCAAGATAGACCAGACGCGAATGGGAAGGGAAAGGGAAAAGGGAAGGGGAAGGGGAGGTGGAAGGGCAAGGGGAGGGGGATGTGGGGGGAAGCCGAGGAACCGGAAGACATCTTCGACGAGACAGAACAGGTAATATCATCTCGGGAATTGTTTGTGTGTGTGGCGGGTTGAGGTTTTTCGTACGCGCTTGTCGATAGTGTTTCCTCTGGTGTATTGTATATATATATTTAATGTTCAGCTTAATTGAGAAGTGTGCTGGACACATGTTGAGTCAAGGATACTCGAAGAAGAACCCCGATACCACACGGATATTTCTGAGGTCTGTACAGGGGTATACTAGAACCAAGTAAAAACGGATGAAAAATACCTACCTGGTATGTACTACAGTACCGGTATGTTTGTTTTTCGTACAGATGCCCCACCTCACTGGCTTGGTTTTCATTCGGACAGGAGGGCGATTGCGGCATCGTTTTATCTTTTTTGCCGATCTGAGCTGGAAAATTTTGGATTGCCCGTGCACTCCACTCACGGCGATGATTCTGCTGTATCGGTTACAACGCTATGCTATGCTATGCTATGCTATGCTATGCTATGCTATGCTATGCTATGCTATGCTATGCTATGCTATGCTATGCTATGCTATGCTATGCTATGCTATGCTATGCTATGCTATGCTATGCTATGCTATGCTATGCTATGATTGTTTAACTAACAATCTGTATTATCTCCCAACTGTGTATGATCTATATGATCTGTATGATCTGTATGATCTGTATGATTTCGCTCATGTTGCCGAGTGGCAGCCGTATAACCTACATGGCCAAGGACATGTTTCCTGGGTTGGGTCTGTACTGTACAGATCCCGCACACTATATCGTAACGGCAGGATAGGAACTGTAGATTATCTATATGTAGATAACCTATCTGTCCGACGCATGAAGGCTTCGGCGAGTTGAGCTGGAGAGCAAAAACAATTAACATAACAACAGCAGCAGCAGCAGCAGCAGCAGCAGCAGCAGCAGCAGCAGCAGCAGCAGCAGCAGCAGCAGGACTAAACACAATAATAACACCGCCACCACCAACAACAACCGCACCGCCACCTCAAACAACATAACCAACACCACCAACAACAACAACACCAACACCAATAACAACAATAATAACACCAACAACAACAGCAACAACAACAACAACAACAACAACAACAACAACAATAACAACCCACCCCTTCCCCACCCCGCTAAAACACCGATGACTCGAATGGGCTTGGTTCGCAGGAAGAAGAGCGCAGGGGCGACATGCGCAGACATTTGGGTGTTTTCGTGACATCGCCGAGTGTTCGGTCGAACTGGAAGGGAAAAACGATCAGCTCGACACCCCTGACCTCCCTCTACGCTCCACGTTAAGGAGTTATCGTGTCTAAAAAATGCAATCGCACCTTGTGCTTTATGTAGTACCTGGTAGTGGTTACACAGTGTGTGTTTTTTTTTAACTTTGAGCGCTGTGTGCGTGCTGTGTGCGTAAGTTGGTGGGGTCCGGAGGAGGGCGAGGTAGGTGCGTGGGGGGTGGGTAGGTGGGTACCTAGTGGGCACCTCGTGGGTAGGTGGGTAGGTGCCTAGCTAGGTACCTAGGTCGACGAGTAGGCGGATACCTGGTGGGTGCGTGGGTAGGTGGTTAAGTGCGCAAGGTCGATGGGTGTAGCGTGGGTAGGTGAGTGGGCGCGTGGGTGGGTAGATGGGTAGGTAGGTAGGCAGGTAGGTGGGTTAGATGAGTGGCTGCGTGTGAGAATGCTGAAGCCAATGGGCGGTAAAAGCGCCATGGCAGGTGTGGGGAGGGTACGACGCGTGCTACGAGAGTGGTCCCAGTGACACTTTTCGGCTGAAATGTGTTCTGGATGATGTATTAAAGCTATTAAAGCCTCCTTAACCCAAACTCGTCGGAATTTCACTTCTTCTTTCTTCTTTTTTTGGTTGCAGTACTTTTTCTTGTGCAGTCAGGCCATGAGATTTTCAATCGGGTATCGTAGCACTTCCATTTTCTTCCAAAAAAAAAACTTTTTTGGGTGGGGTGTGGAGCTCCTCAAGTGACTGACCACCACTCTCAGAAAAAGTGTGTTGCACCTGCATGCAGGCTACCGTATATACCATGCGTCGTACGCAGGCACATGTGAGTGTGAATACGGCTTGTGTTAGTCCTTGGCGAGCGTACAGCGTTCCCTCGAGATGGGCGTGGGTAGCCGAGTAGGTAGGTGGGTGGGTGGGTGGGTGGGTGGGTGGGCTTGTAGGTGAGTAGATGAGTGGGTGCGTGCGAGAAGGGTGAAGCCAATGTGCGATAAGAGCCATGGCAAAGTATGGGGAGGGGTACAGGCACCTATGGATATGACCACGTCTTGTACGAATCCCCCGATGGCGTAGCAGCGCGCTCTCTCGAGCTGGGCTTGCAAGTACAAAGCAAGTAATTTTGTTTTGCCTGGTTTTTGTGTGCTATTAATAGTAGGATGCAGTCGACGTCGATTCAGACAATAATTCGAAGCACCAGGTGTAACTGTGGTATAAATCGTAGCTGATAGTAGTATACTGGTAATGGTATTGGTATTGATATTGGTACTGGTGACGGTTTGGGTGTTGGTGCTGGTATTGGTGTTTGTATCGGTGTTGGTATCACTTGTGCCACGAGGGGAGGCATGCGCCTCTACCGCAAGAAAAAAACTGAGCAACATACGAAGGATACATAATAATTTAAAAAAAAAACGCGAAACATCGTGTGGTGAGACTCGTGTAGAGATCCAGCATTTGACGCGTGCCACGATAAAGATAGCACTTTTGGATGAAAAAAAAAAACTGAAGGAGGGAGCTCCTTAACCCACATACCAGGTACGTCGGAATTCCATGTTTTTGTGTCGCAACCTTTTCCGCTGGATCGTTAGGCCAGGAGATTAAGCATCGGGTACGTACATACCAGGTAGCACTTTGTTTTCCCTCCAAAATCAGTTTTGACTTACTATTAGTATAGAGCTCCTGAAGCAAGGAGCCTCAGAAAGACAAAATGGTGCACCTCTACGCACCTTAAGGTAGCATGCGTCATTTCTGCTGTACAAGAAAAGGACTATTCGAAAAAAATTGCCCGAAAAAAACAGTACCCTATTCATAGACTTTTTCGTACGTATGACATAGCACAACGAAGAAGCCTTCACCCAATAACCCCCAACCCCCAACCCCTTAGCTTACCCTTAGGACGTTAGGGCCCGTTTTAACAAAGAAAAAAAAAATTCAATTCGGAAAAAAAAAAATCAAATCCGCTTTTCATTGGTCAGAACCCGCACCACCACCCAAGATTAGACCCCAAGGTCCTAATCTTTGGTGCTGGTGCGTGTGTTGACCAATGAAAAGCGGATTTGAATTTTATTTTTTCCAATTTGAATTTATTTTATATTCGTTAATATGGGCCCTTATCTTGTTCTGAATGTTTCCAAAAGAAAAAACTTTCACCGAAAAAACGACCTCCTAGAGGCTAGGGTGGGATGGGGGGTGACCGACCCCACCCATGGCATGGGGATGGTGCCTGGATGCGGCCTAGTGTATTTTCAAGTTTTGGGCGTAGGCGAGAAACGTGCAGTATGATAGTATGATACGCAGGAGAAAGGTGGAGAAAGGGCACCAACGTGGGGCAGGTTGGCTGCTAAGCCGGATATACAGTAGGGGCGTCGAATACGGAACCACAGCAGTAGAGTACTATTACGGTGGACCATAGGTAGTAAATAGGACCTACGTTTTTGTGTATATGGTAGGTACTATTTACTATGGTCCACCGTCATAGGGCCCACCGTGATGCTGCAGTAGGCTACTGCTGTAGTCCGCTGGGTTTCCATGTTTGATTTCTCTGGATTTTGTTTTCTTTCTCTATGATGGCATGCATGGGGTAAGGTTGATGTTAAGCCGGCAAGTGCAGTAGTAGTAGTAGTAGTAGTAGTAGTAGTAGTAGCTGTCGAACATGGAGCTACGGTGGACTATACTGTTTTAAGGCTCAGATTGGGTAGGTAATTGCTTGACAAATGGCATCGACGGCAGGACATCATGGATCGGTTGTTGTAGTGGTCGTGAGTTCGAATCTCACGACCACCATGAATGAAAACGCTTTTTAAAGAACAGGCGAATTTCCTCATGTCGAGAATCTGGAAACGCGTATGGGTCCCCATAAATAGGGACCGCGTGTTGGTCACACGCATCGACCCGTATATCCGGTCCGTTCCAGGGGGGGGGAGTGTTGTGAGGCTTAGATTGGGTAGGTAAATGGTTAACCTTTACCATTAGCCAACGGACTAATGCCTTAACACTACTACTGTAGTACCTGGTAGGCTTCTGCTGCTGCAGTTGTCTAATGGGTTTCCTGGTTTGGTTCCCTACCTTTTTTTTCTTTTAATCTGTCGTATAGCTGTTTACATGAGTGATCGATATGGAGGCTTCAAACATGCCACATTTTATCGCATGGCAGAAAAAAAAACACGGAAAAAATAATACGACGACTCGTGCATGTATGAACATGTAATAACCTTCTTTTTCTTTTCTTTTTTTTTCTTTTTTTTTTTCTTTTTGCAATCTGGAGGCGTTTGCGAATGATCGACATCAACATACCTCATTGTGCTGTATTTTCTACTTGACGCGTGCTACGATAGAGGCATATAGTAGCACATTTCATTTTGGCTCAAATATTTTCGGAAATGACTTAAGGCTCCTTAGGGCCCGTTTTAACGAAGAACAAAAAAAAATCAATTTGGAAAAAAAAAAATCCGCTTTTCATTGGTCAACACGCGCACCAGCACCAAAGATTAGGATCTTGGGGGGTGCTGGTGCGTGTGTTGACCAATGAAAAGCGAATTTGAATTTTATTTTTTCCAAATTGAATTTATTTTATACTCGTTAATTCGGGCCCTTACTATGGTCTACCGTAATAGGGCCCACCGTACTGCTGCAGTAGGCTACTGCTGTAGTCCGCTGGGTTTCCATGTTTGGTTTCTCTGGATTTTTTTTTCTTTCTCTATGATGACATGCCTGGGGTAAGGTTGATGTTAAGCCGGCAAGTAAGTGCAGTAGTAGTAGTAGTAGTAGTAGTAGTAGCTGTCGAACATGGAGCTACGGTAGACTACTGTTTTAGTAAGGCTCAGATTGGGTAGGTAATTGCTTAACAAATGGCATCGACGGCAGGACATCATGGATGGGTTGTTGTAGTGGTCGTATAAGTTCGAATCTCACGACCACCATGAATGAAAACGCCTTTTAAAGAACAGGCGAATTTCCTCATGTCGAGAATCTGAAAACGCTTACGTATGGATCCCCATAAATAGGGACCGCGTGTTGGTCACACGCATCGACCCGTATATCCGGTCCGTTCCAGGGGGGGGAGAGTGTTATGAGGCTTAGATTGGGTAGGTAAATGGTTAACCTTTGCCAGTAGCTCAACGGACTAATGCCTCAACACTACTATTGTAGTAGGCTTCTGCTGCTGCAGTTGTCTAATGGGTTTCCTGGTTTGGTTCCCTACCTTTTTTTTTCTTATAATCTGTCGTATAGCTGTTTACATGATGAGTGATCGATATGGAGGCTTTAAAACATGCCACATTTTATCGCATGGCAAAAAAAAAACACGGAAAAAATAATACGACGCCTCGTGCATGTATGAACATGTAATAACCTTCTTTTTCTTTTCTTTTTTTTTCTTGGTTTTTTTCTTTTTGCAATCTGGAGGCGTTTGCGAATGATCGACATCAGCAAACCTCATTGTGCTGTATTTTATACTTGACGCGTGCTACGATAGAGGCATATAGTAGCACATTTCATTTTCGCTTAAATATTTTCGGAATGACTTAGGCTCCTTAGGGCCCGTTTTAACGAAGAACAAAAAAAAAAACAATTTGGAAAAAAAAAAAAAACCCGCTTTTCATTGGTCAACACGCGCACCAGCACCAAAGATTAGGATCTTGGGGGGTGCTGGTGCGTGTGTTGACCAATGAAAAGCGAATTTGAACTTTAATTTTTCCCAAATTGAATTTATTTTGAACTCGTTAAATTGGGCCCTTAACCGAAAATTGTCGGAATTTCATTCTTGTGTGTTGCACTTTTTTTCGTTCTATATGCTTATATAGAGGGCCACGGGGTTGTTAATCGGGTACGTATCGTAGCAATTTTTTTTTGTCGTCCAAAAACAAGGTTTCGGGCGGGGTATAGAGGCTCCTCAAGTGACCAACCACCGTCAGAAAAAAAAACACGGTGCACCTCTACACCTCTACCTTAAGGTAGCATGCGTCACGTTGCCGGGTTATATGTGACACACGAACATGAGTCAAGGACCACTGTAGCACTATGAATGGTAACATGCAAGTGGGGGTGAATGTAGCCTGACGGATACACTGGCTGTCACACTGATGGCGATTGTACTACTACTACTACTACTACTACTACTACTACTACTACTACTACTACTACTACTACTACTACTACTACTACTACTACTACTACTACTACTACTGCTGCTGCTGTGTGTCGAATCTCGATCGGCTAGTGTTACAACTCACACAAGACATTTTTCCGGGTATTATTACCCCATCGCAATTCAACGCGAGCCGATGAGAGGGGGAATAAAGAGATGAATGCCCCCCCCCAAGGGATGCGAGGGTCTATGTCATACGACTACGGCCGTGCACGACATGAGTACACCCCCCCCCCCCCCCCCCCCCCCCCCCTTTCGCGATAAAAAATACAATACACGTGCCGCATAGTGGGGAGCGAGGGGGGGGGGGGGGGGAAAAGATGAATGCCCCCCCCCAAGGGGGGTCAGAGGCTCGTTATCCCACGGCTGGGGGAGGACGCGACGGGCACGCCCCCCCCCCCCTTTCGCGATAAAAAATACAATACACGTGCCGCATAGTGGGGAGCGAGGGGGGGGGGGCGTACTCATTTGTTGCTTGCCTTAGTCATTTGACCATTGACCAAGTGGGGAGCGGGGGGGGGGGGAGAAAATCCTGCTATATGGCCCCGGATCTGAGACGCCTGCCACGGTAGAGGTGCACCGTGTTTTGCCTTCTGAGGGTGATCACTTGAGGAACTCTGTCTGAACCTCACCGAAATACTGATTTTGGAGGAGAAAAAAAAAGTGCTATATGTCCGATGAACAATATCATGGCCTTAAGTGTACAAAAAACGGACAATATTGCAACACAAATAATCAAATTTCGGACGATTTTGGGTTATAACCCTTTTAGGACTTGCAGTCCCGTTTTGGGGACAAAGCACTCTAATTCTAAGTAATTTGTCCCCAAAACGGGACTCCAGTTCTATAAGGGTTATAACCCATTCAGAACTGAAAAAAATGATCCAACACTAATTCCAAGTAGTGTGTCCCCAAAAACGGGGTACCAGTTCTTAAGGGTTGAGGAGCCTCCCGATCTTTCAGAAACTATTTCAGCCCAAAAAACGGTACAATACCTCTTATCTCAGAAAATATTTCAGCCCAAAAACGGTACAATACCTCTATCGTTTCAGCCAAAAAACGGTACAATACCTCTATCGTAGCACGCATCCTGAGTATACAGTATACGACTAAAGGAGGGAGGAACTCTAAACGCCACCCAAAACCCGCCGATTTTGATTTTGGTAACAATGAAATTGCAACCCAGTGAACTAGTCACCCAAAAATATATACCACTCTGTCCCGAAATATAAGTACTTTATTATTTAATTTTAATGTAGAAAATGTGATTATATTTTGGGACAGAGTGATATCATATTACAAAAACAGGATGAACATACCGTCATTTCGAAAAACATTTTAGCCAACAAGGTGCTTGCTACCTCTGTTGTTCGTAGCACGCGTCCCCCGATCCCTGAGTGGTTCTCCCCTTTCACCTTCTTTCTTAGCGCTACGTATACAGCCTGCCCCCTTCTTTCTTTCCTGTATTTTGCTTCTGTCTTATATCCCCCAAATTTCTCTCTATATAGACAGAATCTCTTGTTGGTTTCCTCCTGTACCCTTCCATATGTTCTCGACTACGCTACCCCACCTTATTCCAGCCCGCTCTTTGGTTCCTTTCTCCCATACTTCGAAGTACAGTACAGCTCTATCCGCTATGGCTGGCAACCTCTTCTTTGGCATGTTCTTTTGGGGAGGGGGGGGGGGGGGATTCAGGGGCGGGGGTACGCAGGTACGCATCTCAGTCGAAAGTTGTTGTGCGCGGAGACTTCAATCTGTGAACTATGCGACACGTCGGACGGCTAGATCATCGATCCCCACTTCATGAGGACCTAGACATTTCAAGGGCAGTTATATTCCCGATGCTTCTTGTATGATCTGTATGATATGATCTGAATGATCTGTATGATATGATCTGAATGATCTGTATGATCTGTATGATCTGTATTATATGTATTATATGTATGACCTAGCTCATGTTGTGGGGTGGGACACGTACAATCTGCATAATCTACTGTAATTACGCACATCTTTCCAGGGTTGAAATCGTACTCAATCAATCCCATGGCCTAGATCTGTAACGAAAAAAACGTTTTTTTTGTGAAAAAAAACAAGGCGCATGCCTTATTGGGGGCAGCTTATGCTCAGTCACAAATATTAAATATTTGCCTCAGAAGGTCAATGAGTGTTATATACCCCCCCTCGTAGCGTAAAAACGTGCTACGTATGCTATATAGTATGTATATATCCCTATCTCTATCGTAGAACGCGTACAGAGCAGACAGAGCCCTTCGGCACGGGTCGGCACGGGCGGTCTATCATTCTGGATGAAGAACGCGTCTCTGTGTGTGTGGCTCGGGCACCGCCCGCCCGCTGCCCCGCGACAATTACACCGCCTGCTGACACGCCTCAAGACCCACGAAGGAAGCCACGATCGCATTTTTTTTCGCCCCGTCCTCAAACCCACCTCTCTTTTCTGCATCCGCGCCTCAAGCTCAGACAGCAGGAAGAGCGTGGGGCACCAGCCGCCGCAGCAACAGCAGCAGCAGCAGCAGCAGCAGCAGCAGCGCAGATCAAGTGATGTACGCGAACCATAAGAGTATTTTTACGTATAGTATAGTATATACCAACCCTCTTGTTATCACCCCCCCCCCCCCCCCCCGCTCCGTCCCGGCATTGTAGGGATGCGAGGGTCTATGGTCATATGACTACGGCCGTGCACGACATGAGTACACCCCCCCCCCCCTGGGTACCATATATATGGGTTGGGTTGGCGTCGGTTGGCAACGACGCTGTAAAACACGCCTCTCACTGCGTGCGCTAGACAACCAGGGTACTAGTTTCTTTTTTGGCGGTCACAAAGGCTGGCGGTCTTGTGAGATCCTTTGTGCGGGATTGAGAACCTCAACTCCGCACAAGGGGAATTATCGTATCACGTAGCGTGTGTATGGTAAGGCATCCACGAGGCAGATACATAGTAATACTCATACCCATTGCTGTCTCTGGAAGTGACCACACCAGAGATTAAATCAATTTATCGGAGGCTGTCTGTCGTCCATGTGCAAGTCCGCCTGACAGGTGGTTCTTAGCAGGATGCAGCTCACCCTCCATGCGACTCGCCTAATACATCACGGCGCTTCGCGCTTGATGCAAGCAATGCCTGCCTGGTTGGTTAGACCCCAACGTGCTCCGTCCCGGCATTGTAGGAATGCGAGGGTCTATAGCTATATGACTACGGTCGTGTACGACATAAGTACACCTTCCCCCCTGGGTACCTGGATGAACTTGTCAAAAGAACCAATTGTCACAGCCTTCTCCCCCCCCCCCCCCCCCCCCCCGCGCTCCCCCATCTTCTGCCTGCTGGATAGGTGTGCTAAATGTACAAAATATTTAATGTATACTAAGAGGTGTAGTGTTATTTTTCTCTGCCGCCGCCGCCGATTATTTAATGCACATATTGGATTAATTGAGGCCCCCCTGCTCTTGTCGGGGGTCCCACCCATCCATCGTCGTCTTCCGGGCTTCCTACGGGCACCTGGCCTGGCGTCGAGTTGTACACTTTCTATAATTTGGCGCGGACGTGCAGATTTCTCCTTCCTTTAAGCCCGGGGACAGCAGCAGTAGTAGTAACAGTAGCGGCAACTGAGTGGCGGCTGCGGAGGCGCCTTCTTCGTGTTGGCGCTTGGGGGCCGCCACCCGCGAGTGCTACTTATACTGTCGCAGTGGTCGAACCAAATGTACTTACGGTAGAGTGGTGCAAGTACTCGGTATCATTCGTCCGCCGCCTCCAGCCCCATGGTATCTTCGTGTGGTCTCGTCCGCTGCTGTGTGCTGCTTGCTCTGTCCCTGCGTTAGGTATGCATAGGGTTGCCCCGGTGGTCTAACTGGTAGCCACGAAGCCTTTTGGGCCGGATGTCGAGGGTCCGATTCTCCCCATGGAGGTTTTTATTCTCAAATGACACCGACTGTTGAGAGCGCATATTATAGCGTGGGTAAGCAAAATTCGACGAGAGTTGACGAGGGAAGAAAGTGCTGAAATCTTCTCGCGATAAAAATGCAAAGCAAGAACCGTAGTGGGGGAGGAGGGAGAGGAGCCTACTTTGTGACCCCGGATCTGAGTTACGACTAGGGAGGGAGAAAGACGGAAGTGCGAATATAATAAATGGGATGGACAAAAATAAAAAAAATAAAAAAATATAGGTGTTTGCTAAGTGTGACGGGGACCCCCCTACCCAAAAGGAGTGTACCAGCATAATAAGTGAAATGGTCAGCAAAATGTTCCTTAACGTACTGCTATCCCCCCCCCCCCTGTCGATATCATCCCCCCCCCCACAATGGTGAAAGGATTGTTAATAAGGCAAACAGCAAATGAGCACGCCCCCCGCCCCCCTCCACGAGAAACTGGTCGGCGAAATGTTTTCCTTATTACGAGTAACTTACTGATATCACCCCCCCCTGTCGATATCACCCCCCCCCCAGAATGGTCAAAGGATTGTTAATATGGCAAACAGCAAATGAGCACGGCCCGCCCCCCCCCCCCCCCCCCAACGAGAAACCACCCCCGGTGATAAACAAAGGAAAAATATAAAGTGTCTTATCACCCAGGGTGGTTTATCAGGTCAATGTAAATACGGGTAGATCGTATGACTGCTGCTGTGGTTGTCGTCTACAGTGAGCTACAAGCAGTACTATATGCAGACTCAGCAGAGTACACACCGCAGCTGCTTCTGCTGGGTACCGCAGCAGTACTGCTTTTGTTTGTAGACAACTACAGCAGCATGTATATACGTATATACGTCCTACGAACTGGTTGCTGTTTACGTACGTACGTATTCTGTGTGTACCTACGGTACGTGTAAGTACTATGAACGGAAATATAAAGAACGTTTGCGTATAAATATGAATAAAAAACGGTCCTTATATTCCGTCCAGAGTTGTATATCACTCTGTGGGAGGAAATATGAGTAACGTTTGTGCAGTAATATGAAGACCCAACGGTCCTTACATTTCAGCGCAGAGTGATACTGGTATCTGGTAGCCAACGTACACATGATATGTGTACATATATGTAAGGAACGTTTTATTTTTGGTATTAGTAATAAAATGGTCCTTATATTTACGGACAAAAGGGTTTTTCGTAAATACGAGTGACAAAACGAAAAAAAAAGTAGGAAACATCAGGGCATCGTTCATCCAAACGAATCGGTTTATGTCAACATGGTACACCAGAGGTAAAAACACCCACGGCTGCAACTGATGCCTACTGCTCGGATACGAGTACGTGCACGGTGTCTCAGCAGATCGACCTATCGCTTGTCGCGCTAGATGACGCGCACATCGCCCAGGCGCCCACGCAGCTACAGGGTTGAGGATGGCAGAATGTGCGGCGGAACTCCCGCCGGTTGAAAAAACGATGAAATTTAAATTTTATACCAGGTACAGTACCAGAAAATGAAAAACTGTACACCGTTGTGACTCGCGACCCTGACGCTAGGAGAGCTGGAAGCATCTGTGGAGCCGTCTTCAACCGCGCTGAGTGGCGCGAGGTCGTGGGACGCACGAAAAACACGTGCTGGGGGTAGAGCTCCTGCTGTGTTGCTGTCGACACTCTCCCGTGTGGTGGTGCAATCTCTCGCCAACAAGGAACACCGGCCCACAAGGACAAGGACCCGTACAACTACTTTTTTGCACGATTTTGTCGAGGCGTTTCGACATTTCTGGACAAAACGACGAATCATCCCCCATTTTTATTGTACCGCCGATCCTCGCTCCTCCTCACTTCCTCTTGGGAAACATCGCATCATACCAACCCCGGTTCTCGAGTCGTGGTCGCACAAAGCCAAACGTCTCAGCAGCACATCTCCAACACCAAGGAGCGCACGAGCATTCACTCGCGTCGTCGTCTCTTCCAGACAGCTCCACCGCCGCGCCGCCGGCCATTTTCTCTCTCCCTGCGACTACTGTACGAGAACGACCCAGAGTGCCTCCCATCCATCCTCCCCTCTTGGAACAACAGCTCATCATAGCACCCCCGTTCTTCAGGGGTGGCCTCAGAAAGCCGGGCGTCAGCAGCGCCGCAAGCAAGCTGCAGCCAGCCGTATACTGCAGCTAGCGCTCGCGTCTGACATCGAGACCGCTTCTTCACTGCCGGGCTGGCGGCCATTTTCTCGCCCCGCGACTGCGACTCTGCAGCTACAACTTCACATCATGCCGAGGCCAGTATTGGAGGAAATGGCGAGCTTCCTTGAGCTCGACGTGGAGGCGACGGCGGCGACGATGCCTGGCGCGGGTGTCGCGCAAGCCGCTGGTGATAGCAGTAGCAACAGCATCAGCAGCAGCCAGCGTCTCGCGCACCACCCCTTCGCGATGGACGTCGACTCTGCCGACGGGCGTCCCAGCTCTGAACGAGAAAAAGGAGAAACGATCCAAAGTGATAATAAGGCAGAAAAACAACGGCATACGACCGCTGCTCGTGCGACTCTTAGTTCAACTGCGGCAACGGCAGCGAAAGGCTTGGTTCGTACGAAGAATATCAATGCGGCTGTCATATCGGAGCAGCAGCAGCGACAGCAGCAACACGCCCCAGCAGGAGCAGGGAATAGCGAGCCCGATGGGCGCCCTCTCGGTGCACTCGGCGCACGGCCCACCTCCGCTCCCGGTGCTTCTTCGGACGAAGCGCTGTTCCCGCGGCCTCTGGCACGGGCGCAGTCGCTGTCACGCCCGCCTACGGCCATGGGTAACGGCATTACGGGAGCTAGTCGCCATGGCATGATGGAAGGACAGGGGCTGGCAGCAGGTGGGGCGGAGGGAGGCGGGGGGAAGTTGGAGAGAGTGCAAGGGCAGGGGGAGGAATACGAGGAGGAAGAAGAGGAGGAGGAGGATCAAGGGGAGGCGGAACTGATCTGGACGTTTGGGCAAGACGAAGACGACTGGTCTTCGGGCGGGGAGGTGGTGTTGGACTCGATCCTCACCAACATGATGGTGGTGAGTGCTTGGGTGTTGAGCACATGCATGCATGCGTATATCCGACTCGCCAAACTGCGAACATTGTGGCCTCTACTATATTGTCTGTTTGTGGCTTGAAGGAAAACACCAGCAACGTACCAACGGCATAGGTATGTACTCGGAGGTGCTGTATGTTTTTCCTAGCCGTGTTTGTTAACCCTCACGTAGCCTACCTACCTTGCCGACGTGCGGCGTAGAGCGCAACTACGGACGCCCACTGTTGTACGTAGACAGGCAGCTTTGTCGCCTCGTCAGGTCAGACCCCACTGCCAACATTGACTATTTTAGCAGACGTGCATGATTTGTGCGCGCATGGAAACAGCGCTGCTTTGTTCTGTGTCGATAAACAGTCTTGCGCACGTAAATGTTTGCATCACTCGTATACATAAACATCGATCGCTGTGTCCATCTCGCTTTTGGTGTTAAGTACTGCTATTTTACTGCTGCCGTCGTGTTGGAGACGCGCAAACGCTACAGCTATTGACGGACCCTATCTAGACAGCATTCCTCCGTTTTCTGAATTTGTAATATGGCAAAATGTTACAGTCTAATATGAATATCAAGTATCGTTAAGAAGGTCACATGCTACGGGGGGCTTGTACTCGTATACGTAGTAGAACGGAGGTGCATAGTAACAATTAGAACCCACAAAATGGGCCCAAACCAACATGTAACCGCCTATGCTTACTCGCCACATTTATTTTGGTTCTGAATATTATGATGTGTTCCCCCGTACTACTTGTAATACAGTACGGGCCCGCACATAAGAAAAGAGCCCACAAGAAAGTCAGCCTGAAAAGTTGAAAAAAAGATAAGAAAGCTCTCAGCCTAGTCAGTGCATAAGCTTTAAAGAAAGTGTCCCCTTCCTGTGGCTGGCCTGGGGCCAAGCCACCACTCATTGTGTAATACTAGGGAAAACGTCTTCTCCGGGACCAAAATAAGAAAGGGCAACATAAGAAACGAGCCCAGAATAAGAACGTCAGCCTGAGCCCGATTGAGAGGGCCGGTACTGTACTGCCCTGATAAAAAGCTCTCCGTGCGTATATACTACATGCTCGCTGCTTGTGCACGCAGCCATATGTACCGGTAGTAGTTAACTACACTACAAAAAAATACCCCCAACACGCTACGCGTACGAGTAGTGATAAGTTGACGGTTCGTGCCGACGACTGATATCAGATTTATGATATGCTGTTACAGCAAGCAGTAGGTTTCCCTAATCGGTTCCCTCTGTTTGGTTTTCTATTTGGCTCCCTGTTTGGTTCTCTGTCTGGTTCTTTCTTTTGGTTCTTTTTTGTTGGTTCCCTGTTTGGTTCCCTGTTTTGGTTCCCTGTTTTGGTTCCCTATTTGATTATCTTCTCTGTTTAGTTTCCTGTTTGATTCTCTTGAGTTTGGTTCTCTTGAGTTTGGTTCTCTGTTCGGTTTTTGTGTTCGGTTTTCTCTTTTGTTACCCATTTTTGGTCCCATGTTTGGTTCCCTGTTTGATCCTCTTTGTGGTTTCTATTTTGGCTCCTGTTTGGTCCCCTATTTGATTTGGCTTCCTATTCGATGTGGTTTCCTATTTGATTTGGTCCCCTATTTGATTTCCTCGTTCGTTCCCTTTTTTGTTCCCTGTTTGTTCGGTTCCCTGTTTGTTTAGGTTCCCCTTTTGGTTCTGTGGTTGATTTTCTGCTCGGCTCCCGGTTTGGTTCCCTCCTCTTTCCTCTTTTTGGTTCTCTCTTCGGTTCCCTACTTGATTCCCTGTTTCGTGTCCTGTTTCGTTCCCTGATTGGTTCCCTATTTGGTTCCCTGTTGGGCTCCAAAACTGTTTCATTTCCCTGTTTAGGTTCTTTGCTTACAGTAGTAGGTTCCGACGTGTGCTATGAATACGATAGAGGTAGCATTTGTTTTTGCTGAAGCTTTTTCTGAATGAAACCTGGGCCAGCGAACGACCGCTATCCAGTTGGAAGCAACAGCCCAGTCTGTTCGCGTGTTCTACCAGTCTATCAGCACCGTTCCGTGCGGTATCTACTTGGTATTCCCACAAGCGCGATCAACCAGACAAAGCCCGTTGCTGCAAGTGAGCTACGTAGTGTACATGCTCAGCCAAAGAATATGAACCTTAACGCCAAATTCTCTCTATAACAACGAACTAGAGATTATTCTTATTACGGTTCCCGATCACAAATAATCTTTTCCTTTTTTTTTGCTGAAGCTTTTTCTGAATGATCGGGGCTCCTTAACCCCAAATCGTCGTATTTTTCTTTCTTGTGTGTTGCAATTATTTTTCACAGTATACTTATTAGGGCCCATATTAACGAACATAAAATAAATTCAATTTGGAAAAAATAAAATTCAAATTCGCTTTTCATTGGTTATAACACACGCACCAGCACCCCCCAAAATCCCAATCGTTGGTGCTGGTGCGCGTGTTGACCAATGAAAAGCGGATTTTTTTTTGTTTTTTTTTCCAAATTGAATATTTTTTTTCTTCGTTAAAACGGGCCCTTACGGGGGGACCATAGTAAATAGGACCAAATATTGTCAGCAAAAATACGTGAATATATAGGTTTTTGTGTTTACCGTAGGTCCTATTTACTAGTATTTACTATGGTGTCCGGTAATAATAGGCCATGGGATTGGATAGTCGGGTAGCATTCTGTTTTTCCTCATTCCGGTTCCCTGTTTGGTTGTATTGCTGGTTTTCTCGTCTAGGGTGAGGGTGGTGCTGTTAACCTTGGCCCAGTCTCGACTAAAAGGCTGAAATATGCCTAGCCCTCTATAAACCCTAACCCTACCCGCCTGGGAAATTTCTTGGAAAATAGTATGTAATGACGGAGGTAGCTACATGTACGTATATACCCCGGTAGGCCAGTGGTCAGCTTCGAAGGCTACTGGCATTGGTACCCAAGTTCGAGTCCCACCGTGGTGAGATTTTTACTTTATTTGAAAAAATAAAAAGGAACCAATTGCTGAGAGCGCCTTCGTGGCGTGGGTAGGCGGAATCCGACGCAAGTCGACGAGGGAAGAAAGTGCTGAAATCTTCTCGCGATAAAAATGCAAGGCAAGAACCGTAGTGGGGGAGGAGGGAGAGGAGCCTACTTTGTGACCCCGGATCTGAGTTACGACTAGGGAGGAAGAAAGACGGACGTGCGAAGATAATGAATGGGATAGACAATAATATATATATAGCGTGTGGACTGACCAACCATGTTTAAAATCGAAGACGGGCCAAGTCGTGAACGTTTTCTTTTTTGTTTTCCGCTTCTGGATGCTTTGTGTGTGTTAACTCTATCTGGCGAATGGCATGCTGGCCGGGAACTCTTCAAAATGTATTTTTATGGTCCCTCTCTGGAGAATCGCTTGACTCTGTGGCTGAAAAATATTCATTTCATTTTTGTGGTCGTCAAGTGGTCGACTACAGCAGTAGTGCACGTACGCGACAGCAGTTAATATTGTTCTCTGGCTGAGAAATATCTTCAATGCTTTTTTTCTGGTCACCAATTGGTCGACTACAGCAGTGGTGTACGTATATACGCAACAGCAGCAGCAGCAGCAGCAGCAGCAGCAGCAGCAGCAGTTACGATGTTTTGGCTGTAACTACTACAGTAAGCAAAGTTTGCACGAAACTCAATTCCCATCGGGACGGGACCCCCATGCAGGTATATACCAAAACCCTGATCGTTTTCGTGTTATCATCCGTCTACGAACAGCGTGAAGCCCTAGAAACACGGGTAGCCTCGTGTCGCGCCCTTCCCGTACGACTCCTCGGGCACCGACATGCGCTACACGGTAGGTAGAGGTGCACCTTTTTATTTCGGAGGGTGTGGTTACATGAGGAGCTCTTAACCCCTTCAGAACTGGTCTCACGAATTTAGGGACAAAATACTTGGAATTAGTGTGGGATTTTTTTTTTCAGTTCTGTATGGGTTAAGGCCACCCAAAACCCGCCGATTTTGATAACAATCAATGAAAGTGCTCCCCGAAAATACAAGTACCGTTTTGATCGAATTTTAATGTACAAAAAGTGCTTATATTTTTCGACCATGGTATTGCAAAAACAAGATGACGTACCGACGAGTTTGGATGTAACCCCTTAAGAACTGGTCCCACCTGTTTGGGGAAAAACTACTTGGAGTTAGTGTGGGACTTTTTTTCAGTTCTGAATGGGTTAAGGCCTGAATTAACGAGTATAAAATAAATTCAATTTGGGAAAAATAAAATTCAAACTCGCTTTTCATTGGTCAACACACGCACCAGCACCAAATGTTATGCCCCAAGATCCTAATCTTTGGTGCTGGTGCGTGTGTTGACCAATGAAAAGCGAATTTGAATTTTATTTTTCCCAAATTGAATTTATTTTATACTCGTTAATTCAGGCCTTAACCCATTCAGAACTGAAAAAAAGTCCCACACTAACTCCAAGTAGTTTTTCCCCAAACAGGTGGGACCAGTTCTTAAGGGGTTATTTTTTTTTCTTCTTCGTTAAAACGGGCCCTTAAGGAAGCCCGTCATTCCCAAAAATATTTTAGCCAAAAAGTGCTCGTACCTCTGTTGTGTCACGCGTCGCCACTTAGTATCACCCCCCCCCCCATCCAAGCAGTATAGTTGCCGTTGCTGAAACCGTCACATTTTGTCGTCAGTATTTCCCTCTGAATCCCCAAGGGGATGTAAAAAAATACGTTTGTTCCCCTCTCTGGAATTGGAAACCCCTGTTGTATTAATAGTGTACGGACGCATCCTGTCTCACGTAATAGTTTTGACGCTGGCCCCAAAACATTTTTGTTTTTGCTGGCAGAAAACCGCTGCTAAACCTTCAGACTCATGGTTGGTCAACTGGTAGACGAGTGTTTCCCCATACCCAGGCAGGCAATAATGCCTGCCAGGGATAATAGGGGGACACTTACCTTGCCTGGCATGATAGTTTCGTAGGGATGGGCACTGGCTAGCTCAGTCAGTAGCGATTATACTGTCGTCAAATCTATCAGTATACTGGATTGCAGCAGTATACTGTCTCTCCTCTCTACGCTCTCTTCCCGAAACCCATTTGGTGGGTTTCCATATTATGATATGACGTCTTTTTTTGGGCGTATGTGATATAAAACTACTGGCGAATATACTGGCCGGATCCATCGGTAGATTACTACTGCCAGTATATTACTACTGCCAGTACATACATACTGTGCCAGTCCCCAGCCCCATAGTTTAAGCTTGGCCCCGAAGTAAGACACGTCTTAAGAGATGTCGCGTGTTTGTAGAGTATCATAATATGAGGCTGGCTCATAATAAGGCATGTATTGAGTGGTGTCGCGTATTGACACCTAATAAGAAACAGGAACGCTGGCCCAGGCTTGATTTCTTATTTTTGAGAGAGGGTGATTTCTACACTAACGGCTCTCGAATTTCTTATTTTATTCTCACTACGAATCAGCCTGGATTTCTTATTGTCCTGTTTCTTATTAGGTGTCCTGTAGTGTATGGTAATATGCGGCTGGCCCAAAACGAGGCGTGTATTAAAGTGGTGTCGTATGCTGTACTGTTGCTAGCACGGTAGGTCATGCCTGTCGTATATGGCATCGCATTGTCTGCTCTGCTTACGAACTGCATTGCAGCGTAGTATCTCTATCTGTGTCGTAGTTTTGTGACCACAGAACTGGTATCTCTCTAGGATGAAGAATCGGCACAGACACTGGGTGTGCTGGATGTCGACGGGTAGAAAGGACGGTTTAATGTGAAGAACACACACACTACTTGTGCGCGTAAACTCAGCGAACTGAAGGTACCGCGACAGGTTCAATGTTAATGTTTATATCAACAGAAAATGGACCGGACCTTCTGGCGTTCCACTAAAGGCGAAACACATACAGTAGATCCCAGATTGGAAGAAAAAACAAAGAAAATATACCAAGTACGAGTAACAGTTATAAATGTTTGTACCGACAGAGAACGGACCGGACCATCTTTTGGCGTTCCAATAAACGCGAAACACATGCACAAACATAGAGAAATTTGATTGTTCAGCCCCGACTCGAATGCTTCACCTTAACTTAATTTTACCTTTGCTCACCTAACTTACCTCACCTCATCTTAGCTTAGCTTAGCTTAGCTTAGCTTAGCTTAGCTTAGCTTAACTTAGCTTAGCTTACCTTACCTTACCTTTGCTCACCTAACTTACCTCACCTCATCTTACCTTAGCTTACCTTACCTTACCTTACCTTACCTTACCTTACCTTACCTTACCTTACCTTACCTTACCTTACCTTACCTTACCTTACCTTACCTTACCTTACCTTACCTTACCTTACCTTACCTTACCTTACCTTACCTTACCTTACCTTACCTTACCTTACCTTACCTTACCTTACCTTACCTTACCTTACCTTACCTTACCTTACCTTACCTTACCTTACCTTACCTTACCTTACCTTACCTTACCTTACCTTACCTTACCTTACCTTACCTTACCTTACCTTACCTTACCTTACCTTACCTTACCTTACCTTACCTTACCTTACCTTACCTTACCTTACCTTACCTTACCTTACCTTACCTTACCTTACCTTACCTTACCTTACCTTACCTTACCTTACCTTACCTTACCTTACCTTACCTTACCTTACCTTACCTTACCTTACCTTACCTTACCTTACCTTACCTTACCTTACCTTACCTTACCTTACCTTACCTTACCTTACCTTACCTTACCTTACCTTACCTTACCTTACCTTACCTTACCTTACCTTACCTTACCTTACCTTACCTTACCTTACCTTACCTTACCTTACCTTACCTTACCTTACCTTACCTTACCTTACCTTACCTTACCTTACCTTACCTTACCTTACCTTACCTTACCTTACCTTACCTTACCTTACCTTACCTTACCTTACCTTACCTTACCTTACCTTACCTTACCTTACCTTACCTTACCTTACCTTACCTTACCTTACCTTACCTTACCTTACCTTACAGCAGCCCGGAAAGCTCTCGGAACGACGGCATGCGACCCTCCCCTTCTTCTCCCTCCCCCTCTCCTTCCCCTTCCCCTACCCCCTCCCCCCTCCTTTCCTCTACTCCCCCCCCTCCCCTTCCTCCTCTTCTTCCCCTTCCCCCTCCTCCTCTTCCTCTTCCTCCTCCTCTCCCCCCTCCTCTTCCTCCTGTTTGGTAGTCGTCGTCATCATGATTATCGCCACCAATCTCAGCAGCGCAGCGGCGGCGGCTGTCGCTTGCGACGGGATGCGTCGCCCACGCCAGATTCCTGATGACGACGTCCGGGTACCCTCCAGCGCCAGCCTCGTCTAACCTTTGCCCGTCGCTTACCGCTCTGCCAACACCGTTGCCGCCCCCACCCCCGCCTCCACCCCCGCCCCCGCCCCCACCCCCACCCCCGCTACCAAAGCGAAAACCCTTACCGTCAGCGTGGATGTCGCTGGCGGTGTCCGATATCGCACCCGTATCTTCCGACTCGGCGAGGAGCGGGGACGGGCTAGCCGCGACAGCGGCGGTAGCCGGCGTGGTGGCGGTAGAGCTAGCGGTAGTCGCGGTGGTGGTGGTGGTGGTGGCGGTGGTTAAGGGCCCTCCCCACCCGAGCGCGCTGTGGACGATCGCTCGACTGACAACGTCGACCGGGATGATCGGGGCGGGGTGAGGGCCCAAGCGGAAGGTCTTGACGGTCCGTTGGAGGATCAGCACCAGGCAGCCTGGAACACACGCAAAACAGAAGGAAGAAAAACAAAAAACCAAACTTCAAACGAAAATAAAAATAAAAAAGGGGGGGGGCACGGGGAAATCGACGCGGCAAAGAAGGAAGCCCTCACGGTGAGGCCTTCCAGGGACGGCCGCAGGCCCCTGAGCACGGCGTAGTCGTACAGCAGCCCGGAAAGCTCTCGGAACGACGGCATGCGACCCTCCCCTTCTTCTCCCTCCCCCTCTCCTTCCCCTCCCCCCACTTCCTCCTCCTCGAGTTGGAACAAGGGCCCCCTCAGGGGCACGGCGGAGCATGCAGACAAACTCACAGCCCTCTTGCAGGAAGAAATTCGCCAGTCCAAGAGAGACAGGGCCCTGAAGCAGCGGGAGATGACCCGCGTGAGAAAGGCTGCCTTGGCCACTCGAACCCGGCTCAAGGCGTCGAGGGGGGTCAGGGAAGCCCTCGAAGAAGCGGTAAGGCAGCACGACGAGCACCTGCTAACCCCGGCCCAGAGCAGGCGGGACCGCACAGAGCAGAAGTGGGAGCAGCGCTACGGCGACGACGCGGGGGGTCTCCTGCAGGCTAGACCGTGCGCTGGATTTACGGAGGGGGATGCGGCCACGGCTGGGACTACGGCAGCAGCGGAGGGGAACCCGAGGAGCTCGCTGCCGTCTGAGCGAGCGCCTTCGCGACAGGGCGGCTACAGAGACTACGACTCCGACGCGGCTATGCAGCTTCAGCCGACGGACCTGTGGCCGTCGCTGCTTGAACGCGACCACCTCGGCCTGGCCCAAACTATTCTCAGTGAAGGAGCTGTAGCGCTCGCAGACGCTACTCGTAGCCGCGAGGGAGACGGGGACCGTGACGCCACTGCACCCGCCGCCGCCGCCGCCGCCGCCACCGCCACCGCCGCGATCGCTGCCGCTGCTGCCGCCGCTACTGCCCACGTAGCCGCCGGCCACACCGTCCACGCCGCCGCTTACGCGGCCATCTACTCTACTCCCGACGCCAACGCCCTGGCCGCGGCAAACGCACGCGTATCCCGCCGCTGGACCAAGGAGGCAGAGACGCGCGCGGACTTGGCCGGCCCCGACGCCGTGGAGAGGTTTATATTTGCAAGGCAGGTTGCCGAGGCAGAGGCCGGCCTAGATGCCGTGTGGGCGTCCTCCATGGCGCTCAAGGCCTGGGCGGAGAACGCCATAGAGGCGGAGGGCGCGGCGGAGGAGGAGTTCAGGCTGGCGTACGGTCCGTTCCTCGTCCAGGAGCTCGCGTGGCACGCCGCCCGAAACCGCTGCGAGCGAGCGGAAGCCACGTTTGACCTCTGGGTTGCTTGGGGCGGCGCGGAAGGGTCGGCGGGGACCCGGTGTATCACTGAACGCCGTTTCCACCGCCGCCGCCACCACCACCACCACCACCAGGCGTCGGCACCGGCCTCCAGTGCAAGGGTTTCTAGAGATAGGGTAGCCGCCGCCGCCGCCACCCCCGCCGCCACCACGGCCGCTGCCGCCGCCGCCGCCGCCGGTGCCGCCGCCGCCTCCATGCAGAGCGTTGCCATTCCCGCCGTTCGTCAGAGCGGTACAAAGAGGGCCAGGGAGACGGCGGGGACCGCGGTGGTGGTGGTGACCGCCAACGACACCGCTGAGACCGCAGCCGCGTCGAGCGTGCCCGTGCAACAAGCCTGGGGCAAGAAAAAAATACGGCGGATGATTGACGCGGTGATGCGTGAGCACGGAGGCGGTGGCGGCTTTATTGATGTTGGTGGTGGTGGTGGCGGCGGTGGTGGTGTGGGGGAGGTGGAGCGCAAGACCGTCGGCAGGAAGAGGCGTGCTTCCGGAGAATTGGTTGAGGAGGCGAGGACCATGGACTCCTCGGAAGAGGAGGAATCGGGGGACATGGAGTACGTGAGTTATGATTTCGGTTGTAAGCAGAACGCGTGCTATATACGATAGAGGTATAAGGTATACCTTTTTTTGGCTGAAACGGTTCCTGCATGAGGGCCCATATTAACGAGTACAAAATAAATTCAATTTGGAAAAATAAAAATTCAAATTCGCTCTTCATTGGTCAACACACGCACCAGCACCAAAGATTAGGATTTTGGGGTATAATCTTGGGTGGTGGTGCGGGTTCTGACCAATGAAAAGCGGTTTTGATTTTTTTTTTTTCCAAAATGTTTTTTTTTTTCTCCCGTTAAACGGGCCCTGATCGGGAGGCTCCTCCTTGACCCAAAATCGTCAGAATTTCATTCTTGTGTTGCAATTTTTTTGTTGTATACCTTAAGGCCATGGGATTGTTCGTCGGGTTGCACTTTTTTTTCCCTCCAAAAATAGTTTTTGACTTGTTGTTAGTGTAGAGCTCCTCAAGGGACCACCCTCAGAAGGCAGAAAGATGGTAGACATCTCTACCGTAGCATGCGTCAGGTAGCATCGTCTGACCTTTCAAAGTGTTTCGTCTATTTATTAATTCCCTGTATTTTTTTTCGTTTTTTTTTTTTCGTGGTGAATGTTTTGTAAGTTTGGTCCGGCGCATCTGGTATTCTATATACTGACGTACCTAAGTCTCCCACTCGAGGTTACAAACAAGGCAACCCTTCCCTCCCCTCGTCCCCCCTTCGCCGGTTACGGCCTGGCCTCGCCTGGCCTATGTGTAGTAAAGCTAGGTATAAGAGGACAGGGTATCCCTAGCCAGGTCAGCCTATGGAACGGGTGCTCGTTGGTAGTCACGTGTGTGTGTTGTTTGCGTAGAGACAGAAGAAGAGCAGTATATTCCGTTTGCGTGATGAACGACTGAGACAAAAGGGGAAGGGCATCTGGGAACCGCCCTGGTTCCCATCTGAGATACGCCTTCCAAGTAATACCAATACGATCCAAATACCTTATACCAGGTATTTACCAAACGTTTTCACATCCTATCAGCGGTACCATAACATATGGCACCCCGGTTCCTGTCTCGTCTTGTATATTTGTTTTGTGATACTGCCTGTGGGTAAATTTAGTTATTTCTACGTATGTATAGCGATAATCGTCAGTTTTTCTGCTTCTCTTCGAATGGAATGAATTATGACGACAAGTGACGCCGTGTGGCACCCCTGGGGGACGAGACCGATCGACCGCGGACTTTCTTTCCGCCAATCAGAATTGTTTTTCAAGTATTTTTTTTCTAAAAAATAAAAAAAAGTTGACTTAAGTTCCGCTCGCAGTACCATTCAATGCCTATATATATATACTCTTGTGTCGACACTGATCACGGTTTACAAGAACAGATGGATACGATGTGCGACGCGTGTGACCAATGAAGAAGCAAACGCCCTTTCTGCTTTTACCTAGAACTGAACGTACTACTACTGTACGTGCTTTTTTAATAGTTACCGGTGCAAGACAAAACTGGCCGGTGTCGCATCAAGAAGTACGAGTATCTCTTTGTCTGGGGAAGCGAGGTCTCCTCCCTCCCTTGCTGCCCTCCCCCCCCCCCCCCCCCCCCCCCCCCCCCCCCCCCCCCCCCCCCCCACTCCCCCCTCATCCCCATTCCCCTCCCCTTCCCCCACCCCCCTATGGTCATACGACTACGGCCATGCATGACATGAGTTCACGCCCCCCCCGTCCCGTCCCTGCCCCCCTCACAAGTGCGCTAGGGAGGTGTACCCTATTTTTTCTGAGGCTCCTCGCTTGAGGAGCTCTATACTAATATCAAGTCATACAATAACGATAGCGATAAAAAGGAAAGTACGAGCCAATGAAAATATGCCATGGCCTAGTCGTACAAAAAATCAGAGTGCCAAAAAAAAACTGAAATCACGACGATCTTGGGTTAGGGCGCGTTTTAACGAAGAACAAAAAAAAAAATTGGAAAAAAAAAAAAACAATCCGCTTTCCATTGGTCAACACGCGCACCAGCACCAAAGATTAGGATCTTGGGGGGTGCTGGTGCGTGTGTTGACCAATGAAACGCGAATTTGAATTTTATTTTTCCCAAATTGAATTTATTTTATACTCGTTAATATGGGCCCTTACTGCGTGTGTTGACCAATGAAACGCGAATTTGAATTTTATTTTTCCCAAATTGAATTTATTTTATACTCGTTAATATGGGCCCTTACTGCGTGTGTTGACCAATGAAACGCGAATTTGAATTTTATTTTTCCCAAATTGAATTTATTTTATACTCGTTAAAACGGGCCCAATTATACTCGTTAAAACGGGCCCAAAGGGCCCGTTTTAACGAGTATAAAATAAATTCAATTTGGGAAAAATAAAATTCAAATTCGCGTTTCATTGGTCAACACACGTACCAGCACCAAAGATTAGGGTATAATCTTGGGTGGTGGTGCGGGTTCTGACCAATGAAAAGCGGATTTGATTTTTTTTTTTTCCAAATTGATATTTGTTTTTCTTCGTTAAAACGGGCCCTTAAGGAGTTCCGCCATTCAGAACGACAAATAGCTAAACAGTGCTACTTCTATCGTAGCTAAACAGTGCTACCCCCCTCGCCTTCCCTGAGCTACGATTTTTTTGTAGTATCATACTGTGGTGAAAGGGGTACAAATCAATAAATGTAACTTGGGTCCGTGCCCCCCCCCCCGCCCCCTGCCCCCTCGCCGCCTCCTGCCCTTCCTCTCCGCCCTCCACCTCACCGCCAGCCCCACCCCCCCCACCCCCCCCCCGCGTCCCCGGCCTACGAATTCATCGAAACCGTCGTCATTTTGCAGGAGGAGCCATACACAACTGTTAGCAAGAAACGCAGGCACACCAGCAGCAAGAGCAGCGCCAGCAGCACCAGCAGCACCAGCAGTAGACCCGTTGGCGACTAATAGGTTTGGTACACGATCATACATCGTTTTGGCCCTGCGTATTCAGAACGACCAGGCGGCGAAGAGGCGGGTATATAACACGTCAGACTGTATACTTCGTATAGTCTTATGTATTATATTACATGACGCTGACCGCCATAAATAGCAAGGAGGCCGCCGTCCTTTTGCTAGTTTTTTTTTCAGTTTTTTCCCCCCCCTCCCCATGTTGGCTACGTAAAGCAGTTTCAATGCCAGTAGTAATGGTAATTGAACGGTATGGTATAAATACTACGTACGTAGCTTCTTTTTTTTTGGTTTGGCGGTGGAGAAGCCACATTCTGACAAATACACGAGGCATTCGGCCGTTTTCAGGGAGCTGAAAAGCCTTTTATCGTGTCGAAAACCATTATCTGTTGCATGGCACAATGGCGCTATTCGTATACACGTACTACGGGCCGGCCCGGGTTCCCAACCACCAGTATTACTACTATTAATACAACATTGGTACTATTATTATACGTAAAATAAAACAGCCCACTTGTGATTCCAGACGTGTAGCTATCTATTAATACTTGGCTATTAGTATGCGAGAGTTGTGGTGGTGGTGGTGGTGGTACGAGGGTGTTGTCGATACGGGGGAGGGGAGGAGGAGGCGGGGGGGGGGGGGAGGGGGCGCTGTGTAACAATTCGCCGTCCTTAAGCTATAAGCGAGTATAGGCATTCAGATTCAGGTAGGCAGGTGCTTAATGCTTTGAGTACCGTCGCAGTACGTAGCGCATCACGTTTTGGCGCCCCCCCCCCCCCCCCTCCCCGGCCACCCGCCGACCCCCCCGCCGCCCCGCCACGCCCCCGCCGCCACCCGTGCACTTAGTCCCCTTCCCCCCGTCTCTTAGTGTTGCAACAAACGGGGTGCTTCATTCTGCTGTGGACAGGGTTTGTTTGTGTAGTTGCGTGGGTACCCGCTGTAAAACTTAAGTGCAGTACACTACTGTAGTGTTTTATCGTACGTACGTAGCCGGTGATTGTGACGTGTTGAGAGAGCGAGGGGTGCCTGAACAGCAGTCTTTTTTGTGGCATTTTTTTCCCCTTCAGGCGTAGGTTTTGGTATATACTGCTTGAAGGATGTGGAAATGTCGGTAATAATTACCTGGTTAACAGGTATTGGAATCGTGTTTGTTTGTAGTACTTGGGGAGGCGTATGATTGATGCCGCCGTTTGGTTGGACGCATGCATTGCTCTGGAAGTCTTTGGACGGTGACAGTGCAAGTACACAGGCAGAGAGACAGACAAGACATATGATACGTGTGTAGTTTAAGTGTGAAATTTGCTGTTTAAGTCACACGGAGGGAGTTCTTTGTTGGGATCAAAGTTCGAAACATATTTTTGTTATCGCCCCTCCTTCGTATACAAAGTAGCAATTTGCTGTACCATCACTGTTGGTAGTGTATTTGGATGTCATGAGGGCTCGTATCCATTTGAGATTTCCCTATAAAGCGGCGTGTTTTTGCGACTGCTGTGCTGTGAAAGAAGTTTTTGTGCGGGGAGTTCAAAAAGGCTGTGCAAAACGTTTAATTAAGTACGTGCGTATTATACATACGCATATAACATAGAATGCATACTGTATACTTCGTATGTATATTGTGCTACACGTGCGTTCTATTCGTATTTTGGTTCCACGTTTCTTGACGTTGACCTGTTTTTTAACACCCTGTGCGTGGTGCTTAAGAATGTTTTCGCCAGTCGTCTATTACGACAGGGGTACTGCTGTACCGTTTTTTGGCTTGTCCATTTTCTGAAATGACGGCGCCGCTCCTTAACCCAAAATCGACGGAATAATACCATTTTCATTTTTTTTTTTGCAGCAATATGACTTTTTGTATTACCTGCCTACGTAGGCCATGGAAGATCGTCCATCGGGCTGCGGGCTGCACTACTTTCAGTTTTCTAAAAAAAACGGCTTTTTTTGCGTGAGGTATAGAGCCCCCTCAAGTGACCATGTCATGGTACCATGTTATTATGGTATTGCTGGAACGATGTGGAAACGCCGGTAAATACCTGGTAACAGGTATAATAATCTAATGGAAGGCGTGTCTTAGATGGAAACCAGGCGGGGGTTTCCAGGGCGAGAGGCAACCGACCGAGCTTCCAGCCTTTCAGTCTTTCATCGTGGGAAAAGGAATAAAGCTACGACTCTTTCTTGCTCTATCTTTGAGCAAACAGCACACGTGAGTACTAACGAGTACCTGTTCAATAGGCTGACCTGGGCAAGGGATACTCTTGTGTCCTTACCCTAATATTATCACAACCACCCCCAGAAAAAAATATGGTGCACTTCTACCTGACCTCAGCATGTTCCGGGTGGGCTAATGTAGTAAGGGTCGTTCTTATTGATCAGCTTTTTCCCAAAATTTCCATTTTTTTTTCTCGCAATGTTTACGTAGGATTTCCATATTTTTCCAACAATATTTTCCAAGTATTGGAATGCGAAGCCTTCCAAATATTTCGCCCTCTGTGGGTTGAAATCCCAAGCTTTCCAAATAAAAATCCTGTTTTTCCCGTTTTTCCTGTTGTTATTGGAAACAAATATTGGAAATACTGGGGAAAAGTTGCTCGACAAGAACGACCCTAAGAGTATGATCAGACCCTACGATGAACCCAATAATCAGGTATTCTCCTGGATTTTACACACCAAATAAAATTGGTTCTGATTATGATTGTGCGTTCTCCGGTAATAAATACATAGTGGCTGCTTTTTTTAGGGATGTGGGTGAAACGAGAAAGAGAGGGGTGTAGTGGTGGCGGGGATATTTTGGGGAGAGGGTATACGAGCTGGGCTGGCCAAGAACAGCTTTTTTGTTCGTCAGTCCATATCTTACGAACTACGACGAACTAATAGTCGGAGCTGAGCATATCCTGTTGATCAGCCAAAATCAAAGCGGCCATGCCCGTCGTCTGTGTTGTTTGCTGATTGGACACGTACGTTTGCGCAACAATTCGTTGATTTTTTTATTAGTTTATTGAGCTTTTTCAGCAGAAAATGTCTACGAAGGAGGGGTGGTGGGGTGGAGGGGGGATACGGCCGAGGAGGGATGCTTGCATGTAATGTATGTGTGGTGTGATAAACGGGCCATACGGTGATGATAATTCGTACTAATCACGCTTGAAAACGAACAATCAACACGTCTTCCTTCGTTTCCCTTTCTATCATTTTGGAAATAGTGACTTTAGTCTTTATAATTGAGTGAAACACGATTTTGTTTTTTACGGGAAGTGGGATTCCTCGTCGAGCTTACCGAGCAGAACCACGAGACTTCCCAGGGAGCGAGGGGTGACATGTGCGAAGGCACCGCCGCGAGCGCGCGGTCGTGGCTTGCTTGAGGCCGGATGTTCGCCAGGCGGCGAAAGGGGTAAAACAAAAAAAAACTTGAAAAAAAACACGGCAAAAAAAACACGGTCAAGTCAAGAAAAGATGGAGGTATTTTTGAGCCGAAACAGAAACTAAACCCTAAAGGGGTTTATAATATATGGTGTCCCTCATGATATTAGACATGCAATGTATATGTGTCACGAACACAAGGAAGACAGCTTCAGGGCCTTGAGCGGCGTTGACCAACCCCAGCTTATGAACCCTAATATTAGGGGGGGGGGGAAGTGGCGATATGATAGGCCAATTACAGCACCGGCCACTACTACTGCGCGATACGTAGAAAGACGATACAAGTCGGTGAATAACACGAGTTACAAATGCAAGGAGTCGCACGGAACGAACGAACGCAACCTCATGTTATCCGCACTACGAGTACTACTGCTGGGCGCTCACGTTGCTCATACCACTCTGTGCCGAAATATAAGCACCTTTTTCATTTTAATATCCAATCAAAACGGTGCTTACATTTCGAGACATAGTGGTATATATGTAGACGGCTGATACCGCCAAAATTGTCATTGGTTTGGTCGCTAGCCCTTATATCCCTTAAAAGGGGCTCCAATATACCCCCCTTAAAAGGGGCTACAATATATCCCCCTTAAAAGGGGCTCCAATATACCCCCCTTAAAAGGGGCTCCAATATACCCCCTTAACAGGGGTCCCAAAGGGGTTATCAGAAAAAAGGCTTGTTACACTGCTTGCTCACCGGACCAAGAAAGGTCAAACCTTGGATTGAATTTTGTTAGGTATGATATGTTTTTTGTTCACGACATGTTGTGTCTGTCGATGGCACTGGCTACAGCTCTAGCTACGGCCGCTGCTGCTACTGCTGTGCTTGCTTCGGGCGGAAATCGGTCGCGAAAGCCGAGCAGCGAAAAATGTTACGGGAACTACGTCGTACGTACCTGGTACGTACTTTTTTCGAGACTATTCGAACCATCATGCCAGTTAGCATAAAAACCCCATTCATGATTCATGACCCGTCAGCACAACCACCATGAGCCACAGCAGCAATAACAACTCGAACAGCAACTCAAAAAGCAAGGCGCAACAAAATCAAGTGGCACGCCTGTGAGTGTTTCCAAACAAAACTAAGAACAACCTCCCATATATGTATCGTTCGAAAAACAGAATCAGACAACAACTCATACGCACGTACTCTCTTGTGCTCTCGTGTACCAGACTTATACCGACCACCAATCACCGATATAACCAATTATCATCATGACATCATAATCCATCGTACGTAGCAAAACCCCGACCACAAAAAAACTCAACCAAAACCAACCCCCCCTCCCCCCCCCCCCCCCCCCCAAAAAAAAACGTTTTTGCATCAAAGCTCATCATCGTCGCTAAGCTCCGCTCCTCCGGCCGCTGCCCCTGCCCCCCCCCCCCCCCCCCCCCCCCCCCAAAAAAAAACGTTTTTGCATCAAAGCTCATCATCGTCGCTAAGCTCCGCTCCTCCGGCCGCTGCCCCTGCCCCCCCCCCCCCCCCCCCCCCCCCCCAAAAAAAAACGTTTTTGCATCAAAGCTCATCATCGTCGCTAAGCTCCGCTCCTCCGGCCGCTGCCCCTGCCCCCCCCCCCCCCCCCCCCCCCCCCCAAAAAAAAACGTTTTTGCATCAAAGCTCATCATCGTCGCTAAGCTCCGCTCCTCCGGCCGCTGCCCCTGCCCCCGCCCCTGCACCCGCCCCCTCCCCGTCACCATAGAAATCCGTCGAAAAGTCGTACGCTGCGCCCGCCCCCGCCCCCTCTCCCTCTCCCTTCCCTGCCTCTGGTGACATAGACGCTCGGGAAGCCCTCCTAGCCTTCTTCTTATCCGCCTTCCTCGCCTTCTTGAGGGTCCGGTTAACCTGCGGGTTGATGGCCGCCTCTCCGGCGAGCATGGCATCTAACGCCGCTCTAGGGGCGGCCTTCTTGTCCTTCTTGCCTCCGTCTGCTGTTTTTGTTGTTGTTGCTGTTGCTGCTGTTGTCACGCTGCCGTCATCATCGTCATCGCTCTCTTGCTCCTGTTTAGAGGGAACGGGGGATGAAAGGGGGGCAGAAGTAGATAGAGTTTTCATCAGTTTTTCTTAGATTTTGTGTGATCTGATTGGCTTAGGGTCAGGGTTAGGGTTGGTCTGATTGTTTTTTAGGGTCAGGATTAGGGTTGGTCTGATTGGCTTAGGGTCAGAGATAGGGTTGGTCTTATTGGCTTAGGGTCAGAGTTAGGGTTGGTCTGATTGGCTTAGGGTCAGGGTTAGGGTTGGTCTGATAGGCTTAGGGTCTGCTTTAGTCGCCTCATATACAGGATGCAAATACCGTATACTCCACATCGCGAACCCCCCCCTCCCCCCCCCATAGAAAAACGGAAGTAACGGCAGGACACAAACAAAACCACCACGGGCGACGCAATCCATTGGAAATCCATCCCACGAGCGCTGCCTGCGCCGGCACAGCGCTTGTCACAGGCAGGCAGGCAGGCAGGCAGGCAGGCAGGCAGGTAGTCTAGTCGCATCGAACCCGGACCCTTCTAGTCACCTCCATGCTCTCGTCGCCCTCCGCCTCCTCCTCTTCCTCCTCTTCATCCATGGCACCCGCCCCACCCTCCTCCTCCTCCTCGCCCCATCGTCCCTTGGCCACCCCTCCCGCCTCCATCGTGAGGAAGTCCATAGGATCCCGGTCGGGCATGCCCTCGAGCACCTGGGAAGTGTTCGTGCGTCGGTTTGCATGGGTGGGATTTCCATGGGTGGGCTTGCATGGGTGGGCTTGCATTGGTGGGCTTGCATGGGTGGGCTTGCATGGGTGGGCTTGCATGGGTGGGCTTGCATGGGTGGGCTTGCATGGATAGGCACGCATGGATGGGTTTGCAATGATGGGTTACAATGGAGGCGTTTGCAAGGATAGGCTTGCACGGGTGGGTTTACAAGGATGGGTTTGCATGTATGGGCTTGCATGTACGGGCTTGCATGTATGGCCTTGCAAGTATGTTTGCATGTATGGGCTTGCATGGATGGATGTTACGAAAGAGCAGGTGGCACCATGAGAGAACAAAAAAAAAAAACGACGTACATAAGAGTACGTATCATACGTAATATATAGTCTACAGGCGCAGGTACACTATTGAACAGTACAAACCTCGTCCACAACAACAACGGCAACTAAAGACAAGAGCGTCCATCTGCAACACCAACCCTCAGTATGTCCAACAGCAAGGCGACGCTGAGCGTCAGCACTCAGCACGCCCACAACACCACCAACCCGAACTAAGCACCAGCACTTAGCACGTCCACAAGAGCACCAACCCTAACTAAGCGTCGACACTCAGTACGTCCACAACACCACCAACCCGAACTAAGCACCAGCACTTAGCACGTCCACAAGAGCACCAACCCTAACTAAGCGTCGACACTCAGTACGTCCACAAACAACACCAACGCTCAGTGACGCCCGCAGCAACACCAACACTCAAGAGCACGTTTACTCGTAGATCATCCGAAACGCTACCGGTCACGTTCATTCAAAACATCAGCACCTCAAGTACCTGGTACACGTACGTACGTACAAACACAGTCAGCATTTTTCCCTGAGGTATTCTTCCCACTCCATATATGGTGCTTTTGGAGCCTGCCTGTTTTGTGACCGCGGGACTAGATTTTTGAGGATGACTTGAACCCCTTAAGAACTGGTCCGACGTATTTGGGGACAAACTACTTGGAATTAGTTTGAGATAATGTTTTCAGTTCTGAATAGGTTCATGTGACAACAACAGCAACAACACCAGTATATACGTCCAAACCCACCTCTGCGTCGCCTGCTTCCACGTCGAAATCCTTCCCGAACCCCTCCACGAACATCGCCTCCGCCGCCTTGGCTCCCTCCGCGCCTCCAACGTTTTCGTCCTCGGGGGGGAGAGTGAAGAACGGAACCTGGCAGGGGAGAAAAAAAAAAAAATGGCGGAAAAAAATTGGAACGCAAGAAAAAAGAGAAAGAATGTGGTTATAAGGGGGGGGGAACAACAGGGGGCGGCGCACGACAAAAAAAAAAATGAAAAATGACACCACTCTCCTAAAAAGTCATTCGGAAATGAAAACAAGCTAACCCCCTCCCCCCACCGGAAATTAAATGAACTCATTGAAGGGGTCATCCATAAGCAAGTTCGCCTCACAAGCGTTTTTTTTTAGTAGGATGCAGCAGCTCACCCTTCATGCGACTCGCTCGCCCAACACCTCACGGCCTCACGGCGCTTCGCGCTAGCAATGTCTGCCTGGTCGGTGAAAACCCGACATGCTCCGTCCCGGCATTGTAGGGATGCGAGGGTCTATGGTCATACGACTACGGCCATGCATGAATATTGAGTACACCCCCCCCCCGACCCATCCCTCCCTTCTGCCCCCCGCCTCCTCCCCCCCCC
>MEHQ01003619.1:96888-117589 GCA_008828725.1 Saccharina japonica
CGGGGCCCCCCCCCCCCCCCGACGCATCCAAACACCCACCCATCCGATTTGTACCTGCATGAGCTGTTCGGGCGTGCAGCGTTTCAAGACAGCCGCGACCGCCGGGGTCGGGTCGGTCATCGCCTCCGCGTCGACGCAATTTCTGAGGAGAGTTGCTCCGGCGTCCGAGTCGTCGAAGACGATGCCCGGGCAGTCCAGCAGCTTCACCTATACGGTAGGGTGTGGTGTGGTGTGGTATGGTTAGGTGTGGTGCGGTTAGGTCAATGATTAACAAGAGGGCAAATGCGTTAAGTTAAGTTGCACAACATCGAGCAGATAGGATAGGTCATTCCTCTAGATCATCTACCGTGTGATCTAGATAGATCGTCTACCGTGTGATCTAGATAGATCGTCTACCGTGTGATCTAGATAGATCATCTACCGTGTGATGATCTATATATAGATCGTCTACAGTGTGATCTATAGGTCATCTACCGTGTGATCTATAGATCGTCTACAGTGTGATCTATAGGTCATCTACCGTGTGATCTATAGGTCATCTACCGTGTGATCTATAGATTGTCTACAGTGTGATCTATAGATCGTCTACCGTGTGATCTATAGATCATCTACCGTGTGATCTATAGATCGTCTACCGTGTGATCTACAGTAGATAGATCATCTACCCGTGTGATCTATATAGACCGTCTACCGTGTGATCTGTAGATGATCTATCTGTAGATGATCTATCTGTAGATGATCTATCTGTAGATTATCTATCTGTAGATGATCTATCTGTAGATGATCTATCTGTAGATGATCTATCTGTAGATGATCTATCTGTAGATGATCTATCTGTAGATGATCTATCTGTAGATGATCTATCTGTAGATGATCTATCTGTAGATGATCTATCTGTAGATGATCTATCTGTAGATGATCTATCTGTATATGATCTACGGTAGATCGTGATTTGCCCGACGTGGGGAAATTAGTAATACCGTCAAAACCGACAGCTTTGGTCCGCACCCGCTCTCACCCACCCACCGACCGTCCGACCCACCTTCTTCAGCTCGCGGAAGTACGCTCGCCTGGAGCTCTGTCCGTGCCTCACGCTAGCATCCTCGTCAGGGTGCTCCTCCTGTAACCGTCAAAACGAAACAAAAACCAAAACACACACACACAATGAAATTAAAAACACATACACTTATGATATGTACATACTTATGTGTCATGCCCACGTGCGTTCCGTACATAAAAAACAAAAAACGCCACGTTCGCAGGGAAAAAAAACAGAAACAAGACAAAAATTGAGTGCCGCATGAGTACTTATGTGTCATCGGGTAGATAACGCGCCTACGTACGTACTGCTACTTATGTTGCAGGCCGAAAGTATCAACTGTTGCTACTGTTGCAAGCATATACGACAACTGCTGATGCTGCTTTCGCTCTCTGCTCTAAAACACCTCCTATTGCTACCGCTGCTGTAGCTCTACAACATCCACTGCTACTGTTGTACCCCCGTCCTTCTCCTTCTCCATCTCCACCACTCACCACGACTCTTCCCGCCTCCACTTTATCGAACTCCTGCTGGGATTTGTTCGCTCCGGCCACGAGTCCCTCCAACGTTTGCCCGTCTGGGGTCAGCCCTCTCCTCTTCATCTATTAAAAAAATATACACACACAAAGTGTAGGCCCACGAATAAGAAGTAGCCTTCTAAGGCTAATGAAAGCACAAGGATCACATTTTGGGGGGGGGGGCGCTACGGAAATGGGATAAATAAATCGTGCCCAGCGGTGGGGGCCACTCTAAATCCAATATAATAGCCAATGCTCAAGGTTGTTCATGGATCATGTCACAGAGTAGTAGTAAAGGTTCCAAGGCTCGCTCAGATTGGGTGTTTCTTATTGGTGGACCGATACTGCTTGATGGTAGTAACAGGCACATCATGACGTAGCAGGTACCGTTACACTAGCAATTCCATCAAGGCCAAGGGGATAGCGGTGTTTCAGCGTCTTAAGCGTTTAGTAGCACGTGTACACGCATATATATACGCAAAAACTATTAACAGTAAATAGTTGGTATATACAGCAGTTTTATGATTTATGGCGAGTTCAGCAGTTCGTACCGGGTACGTTTAAAAAACAAAAATAAATAAATGACGAACAACGGCGGTAGACTCTCAAGCTGCCACATCGCTTGCAGCCTCAACGCCCACTACTAACTGCCACATCGCTTACAGCCTCGACTTTGGTATTCCGTATGTATGTATATACATATATAAACGCCAGGGTAATGCTGTACACACGTACAGTAGTAGCCAAGCGTCCCCGAAACCGTTCTCCTTTCAAGCACGGGGAAACGCCTACCCAAGTGTTACAACAACGCCATTCCCTGGTACGCTACGAGAGCAGCAGGCTCTCCTTAGAACTATCAACACCAGTCCAGAGCTGCAGCTCATGTCAAACGAAGCACAGCACTACAGTACTATATGTGTAGATCGTCTTGAACCGGCACCCACAAGCACCACATGCGTGTGATGCCACGAAGATGACCCCCTCCCCTCCCCCCCCCAGCTGCCGACACCAGTTCGTGACGTGCAAACCCTCCCAAGCATATATACATATATACCATCACTACTGCTGCTGCTGTACTCAGAGAACCAAGCAGAAGGTCCAACCTGCGTTAGCCGTGCGCCTGCTGTGGAATATTGCGTCTTTAAGCAACAAAGTGGTGTGCGTGTGTGAATTTTCGTGGATGAACTCCCCGTCCTATTGTGTGTATCCATCCGCCCCGTCGCTCACCATTTCCGCCCTCCGTTTCTCCTTCGCCATGACCTTGCGGTCCTCGTTCCTCTTTTTCGCGAAGGCGATTTCCGCTAGGACCTGCGGGATCACGAAGGAGGCGTACGGGGGCGGGGGGGGGGGGGGGGGGGGGGGGGGGGGGGGTTCAGAACGACGACACCGCGCGGAGCAAGAACGGCAGCCAGTATTTCGCATGCTCCTCAAACAAAAAAAAAATGGAAAGGAAAAAGAAAACAGCATTGAAAAAAAGAGACCGTATCAGTGGCAGGAGCATCGACGCTATCAAACAGCACCATAGATATAGCTGAATCATCAGAAAAACGGGTTGTACCACGAATGACCCCCGAGGTAGAAAAGTGGGTGGGCGGTGGTGGTGGTGGTGGTGGGGGGGGTGTACTCATGTCGTGCACGGCCGTAGTCGTATGACCATAGACCCTCGCATCCGGGCAACAGCGCGCAATTTTGTCTGTTCGAAATACGGCGATGGTAGAAGTCGGTATGGTATGGGTACACAGCGTAAGAGATGGTTAGCGATCGCATACCACGCGTCGATCTGCCGCGCTCATCGTCTGGCGCACTCCACAAGCGGGTCTGACTAGTTCCACGTACTGCTGCTGCTGCTATCGCTCGCGCACCTCCTCTTTGAAAGGCAGAGAGTTGGGGATCCCGGGGTCCTTGATCTTGCGCCCCGTGGTGGGGTTCTTCTTGGCCTCCTTCTTCTGCTTGCGGTGGTGCTCGGCCACCTGAAAGCAGAAACAGCATAAAAAACGCGATCGATCGTCGGTCGCATTGGTCGGTTTGGGTGGCTTGGTTGTTTGGTTCGTAGGTACAGTAGTAGGTCGGATTGTTCACGTGCTCCTGCATCCTGTGGTAGTTACTACTGTTGTCGCTGTTGTTGTTGTCGTGCTCCCTGCGCCCTGTGGTACTCCTGCATACAGGATAGACTCTCTACGTACGAGGGTTCGATCGTCTCTTGTCGTCGTTCTTTCTGTCCAAGGCACACCATGACTACAACCACGTTTTCGCTGCCCCAACACTGACCGACCAGAGCGAGAGATACTGCTTGTAGTGGATGTGTTCGCGAACGGTGGAGAATAGAAAGCACTTTTTTTGCTATTATTACAACATTATGTGACAAAAACGACAACATCAACACAGCAACGCTTGAGGCGCGGCCATGTGGTCACATGTTCACAGTTCACATAGGCTGATTGAGCCGCTTATAATGTACCAGGTACCAAGCTATGACAACCCTTAGCTAATCAGAGCGCGTGCACAGCTACCTTAGGGTGACCACTACGTACAGCACGTGACTACAGCAGTACAGGACACCTAACAAGAAACAGGAAATCTGGTCCAGGCTGGATTTCTTATTTGAGAGAGGGTGCTTTCTACATTTCAAGATCACGACTCCCGAATTTCATATTTTCCCCCAAATCTCAGCCTGGCTTTCTTGTTGTTAGTCTAATTATTAAAGGTATACAGTCAGTCCTGTATACTGCCACGCTTTCGCTCTCGGGGTGAAAAATAACCGCCCCCAGCCCCCAGCGGGTTTCATGTACGCGACTGGTTGCTTACTTGCAGCTTGCACGGCAGCTGCTGCTCCGCTGGAGCATTTTTGTTGCGGTGCGGCACGGCGGTGTCCTATGGGGTATGACATGCCGTAGAGGATCATACCCCATACCTGGTAAGGCGGTGTCCTTGTGTCTTCACCGCATTGTGTACGTACGAAGGGTGCAGTTGACGACAACAAATTGTGCGCTCCCCCCGCCGCCCGCAAGGACGTTGAATACTCCGGAGTGGCCGATAAACCGTCGGCACTGCCGTCTACCCTCCGGTACGTACAAGCACGAGCATCCATTTGCAGGCTTATCATAACGATTGCGGGAGCTACCTGGCAGGCCGCTACGTACCGGTACCACAGAGTGCCAGGTACAACAAACAACACAACACACACCACGACTACGAGTACGAGTATCGTATGTACGAGTACAGGAGGTACAACACAACACACACCACGACTACGAGTACGAGTATCGTAAGTACGAGTACAGGAGGTACGTAAATAAAGGGATGCAGACTTAGGCTGTGGGACTTGCTCTCCAAGCCACCCGAAACCAATTATCGAGCTAGCATGGCCTCCAGTGCCCCTCCCTGCATCTCTCACCCTCTTCTTGATCTTGTACTTCTGCTTCAGGCTCGTCCGCCCCGACTTTCCCTTCTTCTTCACCATGGCTGCCGCGGGTTGGTGTGCCTGAGACGCGCGTGGGCAAGGTCAAGAGGTAGAGCTGTGAGAGAGGAGGAGGGCACTACGACGTACAGGTAAAGCAAGACGCGTGGGGGCCACCAACACAGCGGATGAGCAGCGTCGCAAACACGCGAAACTTCACGCTCTGGAGACGAACCTTGTCGGGGAACTTCTGCAACCACCGAGTGGAAGAGCGGTGTAAGAGGTGAGCTCCCTGGCCCTTTGCACCGACGAGAGGTTGGGGCGGTGAGGAGTCGAGAACTGCACAGCCGCGTGTGTGTCCGTCGTCTAACCTCGGTGCGGGGGGATTATGGTGTAGTTTTCCCATAGTAATAACGCCAGCCAAGCTATACGAACACCAACCAAACCTAAAACTGAACCCTCACGCCATCTCGTACACCTGTTACATGCTACAGCAGCGCTACGCCGCAGGAGACTGTCCACGCTTCAAGTAAATCATGTACAGATTGTTGGTGCTAGCGTTGCTTGGCCTCGCCCGCTGCTGTGGAGGCTTCGTCGTTCCGAGCAACGCTCGGAGATGGAGTGGAAATGCGGGCGTGGCTACTACCATCCCGGACGCTGACCGACCGCGCGGCGTTCCTTCACAACAACGGCCTGGAGTTGCTCGTATGTCCGTGAAGGATATGATAGGTGCTGATGTGGAGACTGGTGGCTTGTTCGATCCACTTGGTGAGAGATTGAGACGACGAAAAGATTGCAGCGGCACCGTTGTTGCCACATGGGCGGAATGCGGTGTTGTGGACTCTTGGGGGGCGTACGAGAGGTTCGATGCCCCACCTTTTGCCAGAAATATGATCATTTTTTTTTCAAATCCAAACGTTCAATCGATCAGCACCAAGCATCAAAGGGTGAACATTGCGCCTGGCGCCTGGCCCACGTTGTGTCGGTCGAGGTCGAGATCAAGCGGCTGAGTGCTAAATACTAAATACTGCCCCAACCCAGGAGATCGTACTACAAGAGTACAGCAGAGTAGTGGTCCCTCTATAGTGCCGGTTGAGTAGTGCCGGTTGCCCCGCTATGTATACGTACTGCCTGCCTGTGGGATTGGAATCACTTGGCACAGATGGGACACGGGACTCACCTGGTGTGGTATCAGTACGAGTATGAGGTACGTACTGCTGTAGTGTGCGGAGTGCCGGTTGCCGCTACGAACGTATACGACTAGTGCCGTGGTATTGTTGGTTGGCGCATGCCGGCACTACGTAGACGTACCAGTGACCAGTCTGGTACAGTAGTGTGCGGAGCAGTGCCGGTTGCCGCTGCGGGTATTGTCGGTTGGCGCATACCGGCACTACGTACATATAGGGACCACTACTGCTGTACGATTAAACTGGGTTTAAACCCCGTCCAGTAGGACCAGGCATACATCAGGCGACGATCACATGATCGGGACAGCCTTCGCTTGGTGCTACTCTGTAACCTTGTGATAGTATTGCGATGCAATATGAGCATGATGAAGCAGCAGCTGCAGTGGATGGTCCTCGTTCCTCGTGTACATATTGCTGTCCGGCTGAGGGTCTTGGGAATAGAAATATAACATACGAGCACCATAAGGTAGACCGAATCGTGTTCGCAAGTTTGCATCCCGCACTCGTACACATCAATACCATAGCGAAGTGGTGGCGTTGTTCTACTGCTGCTTTTGTGCGACGAGCAGGAATACACCCGGCGCGTCTAAAAGTGACCGTATCGCATGCACTCGTACGTAAAGTGTCTTTCGTGTCGCAGAACCAGACGGGCAGAATCAGATCGACAACCCTTAGGCCGTTTCCTATGCGGTTCGATTTTTGAGCTTCAGATTATGGTCTGATCGATTTTTCAGCGACCTGGTTCGAAAATCGAAACAGTCTTCTTATGCGAGAAAACACGGATTTGTTGTATCATACGTGCAGATATTTGAGCAAACGGCAAGACCAACTGCTGTTGTTGTTGTGGTCTGGCGCCGCGAAGAGACGCGCCGAGTGCGCTGTACTGGGCATAGAACCCAAGCGTTCGAAGCCACGCTGGCTGCCTCTGGTCTGGCGGCGACGCGCCGAGTGCGCTCGAGTCGACCTGTCTTGGTATTTTGTATTTTGACACAACGAAGCATCCGAGCGTTGACTGCTGTGTACTACTGCTGTACTGCTGCTGCTGCTGCTGTGAAGTCTACGAGTACGCGTACGGAGAGGCGCGTGCCGAGTGCGCTTCCCTTCGTCTCTAGGTCCGAGCCCGCGCCAGCCGACTGTAATTTGGCGACGGAGAGGCCCACCGATCGTCGGCTGCGCGTCGGGCGCGAAGCAACGTCGCTGTGTCACCATCCAACTCATCGATCGTGCTGCTGCTGCTGCTTGCTTGCTGCGTGGATAACATCTTGAATTTAGAGACCTGCCATTTTTCGATTTGAAAATCTGATGACCCAAGTCGTCGGATTTTGGCCCAAAATCCGACGACTTGGGTCATCGGATTCTCAAATCGAAAAATTTCCGGTCAGATTTTGCATAATCGGACTGCATAGGACGGTGCTTTCGTTTTTGAGATCGAAAAATACAAATCTGAAGCTCAAAATCGAACCGCATAGGAAACAGCCTTAGGGCCCGTTTTAACGAGAAAAAAAATAAATCCAATTCAACTACAGCAGGCCGCACGATCACGTTATTAATACCACTCTTGAGAGCTCAGGTACAGCCCTCAAGCAAATGGTAAACGCGGTCTCACCGGCCGTTTGGAACGAGCAAAGTACGATTTTGTGGCAAGCAATACAATCGTGCTGCTAGCGTGTTATGCGTTATGCACTCTATACGACTCCTTGTCTTGAAGTTTTGACACTGCTGTACTATTGACGAAGTACAATTTTATGTTTTACCATACTTCCTACCCCAGCAGCCTACGAGTATGATAGGCTTCTTCGCGTAGCCGACGCTGCAATCACCCTTTTGTACCGTCACTGCCTGTTGCCGTCTATGCTATAATCAAGTTAATCAAGTCCAAACGAGGTACTGCATGGGACACTACTACCTGTACTTGGATTTACGAGTAGCGTGGGATAATTTTTGCAGTACATATTGCGGGGGACCTATAGTAATCAGAACCAAAAAAGGTTGTATAAACATAGGATACCTGGTTTTGGGGCCCATCGTGGGTTCTAATTTTCCTTACTACAATAGCCCCCCCATATTAGTAAAAAGTGTGACCCCCGTAGCAGTAAAAAGGTTGGCTCACCGCGTTGTATGCTGCCTCGGTGGTTCGGCGATCCGTCCAGACGGCCGGTCAACCGCAACACTATGTGACCATCTCAGTGGTATCCCACACACCTACCCTGCACTCTACTCCGTATGACCCGTTTAGGCGGTCCACCGCAACACTGCTATTCCGGGGGGGGGGGGGCATAGTAAATAGGGGACCTATGTACGTTACACACAAAAACCTATGCATTCACCTATTTTTACAATATTTGGTCCTATTCACCATGGTCCCCTTAATATATGTACTCTTAACGCATCTTGCTGCAGCAGCGGTATCTCGCACACCTAACCCGTACGTACGCTACTCCGTATGATACATATTCCGTCATGGCCGCGGCAGGATTTTCGAAGGACGAGCCCTCGCTCTTCCGACGACGAGCTGTGGAGCTCAAGCACGGCCGGGTGAGAGGACACCGTATTATCCTTCTGCGGATTGGCATTGTTCGTCGCCGTTTTGTTTTTACCCCGCGTAGGTTTTTTTTCTAGCGCTCGGCGGCCCTTTTGGACAAGCCGTGGTCGCTCACGGGTGTTTTATCTCTCTCCCCCCCCCTGCGACACTTGCATTTGTTTTTTTTTTCTCGCATTTATAGCTGCCAACCTACGGGCAAAACTATTTGTAGGCTTTTAGGCTGCGAGAAAACCATAGCCCAGACAGCGTATACGGGTATGCATATGCGGTCGACGTCTTCGCGTTTCAGTTCGTCAACAAATAGTTGGAGGGTTGCACGACGAAACGCGCGAGAAGACTCAGGCCAATGCGGACCCTGCCAGCCCTTCCATGCTCTACTTTAGACAAACAACGGCCTGTGTCACTCTCTTGCGCTCTTGGGGGACGGCGCTCGTCCGCAGTTCAGCAAACCACCACTTGGCCGATGGTTCTCGTAATACTGCTGTGCTGTGCTGACTGTTCACACCGCTGTTGTCACGCGCAACGTCGTCGTACTGCTCTACTACGGGAGACCATAGTAAATAGGACCCATTATTGTTAGAAAAATACCACTCTGTCCCTAAATATAAGCACCTTTTGTACATCAATATTCAATAAAAACGGTGCTTATATTTCGGGACAGAGTGGTAGGTAAAATGTATACCAGGTTTTTGTGTGTATCGTAGGTCCTATTTACTAGTATTTACTATGGTTCCCCGTAAGAATCCACAGTCGTATTGCTGTACATTACTGCAGGGTTTTATGCTGTACTGTGATGGCAATGTGCTATTTCGAGTGGGCTGATGTAGTAGTAAGAATAATCAGAACATACGATGGACCCAAAAACCAAGTATCCCCCCTATGTTTACACACCATAGTTCGTTCTGATTACTGTAATAGGCTCCCCCGCAATACTATATATGCTGCTGTACTGTATTGCTGTACTGGCGTTTGTTGTTGCTCTTAAATTGAACCGCGCGTCGTTTCGCAGGTGGCAATGGTCGCCATGACGGGTATCCTGGTCCAATCCTTCGTGCGCTTCCCGGGCTTCCCGCCGTTCGATGTCTCCAACCCCGGACGACCATTGGCCGTGTTCGAGAGGCTCTGCTCTCTGGAGACTCAAAGTGTCCTTCTGGCTCTTCTGGCCATTGGGCTGTTCGAGCTGACGGTAGGGAAGCAGGTGAGACTGCTGTACTGTCGAGCATGCCACCGTCAACACCATCGAAAGGCGAAGCCGACATGCGAGTCGCGTCGCGGACAGCTGCCGGGCTCCGCTACAATGTACACAGGGAGTTTCTGGAGGCTGTGCTTAGTAAGCGGAGGGTGCAGTCGGGAGGCGATCGACATCGCCTGGCTGGGCGTTGATGACCCTTTTTTTTGTTGCTTATCCATCCAGCCACAACAGACCAGAAGAGAGAGGGAAAAAAAAGGCCATAGTTTTGCCTCGATATTTGGGCGTTTTTTCATCTTCGCATTCAAGCAAGCAAGCCCCCTCCAGCGAAGCGCTGGCATACCTCAGCAAACCCTCTCTCGGAAAAATGGGTTATATAGTCACGCGATGAAGTAGGTAGTGCTATACAACCAACACAAAGAGACGCAATTTTCGATTCGAAGGCATCCTCAGATCATCAGTGCGTCGGGCATGGTCCAAGCTTTTAACCTTCCATACCCTGCCTTGTTTTTTCCTCTGCCCGCCGCCGCCGCCGCCGGGACTGCCGCCAACGCTACGGCCGCGATTGCACTCGCAAGGATTACGTGGACAGGGCGCCAGGAGAGCTGGGTGACTTCGGGGCTTTCGCGAAACCCGTGGACGAGATTGAGTGGGAAAAGGTGCAGATGGCAGAGCTCAAGCACGGCCGACTAGCGATGGTGGCGGTGTTGGGGTCTTTGGTGCAAGAGGTGGTGACGGGAGAGGGACCTGTGGAGCAGCTCTTCAGTGGAAAGGTGAGCTAGCGAGCGCGAGGGGCAGGGAGAGAGGGAGGGAGGGAGGGAGGGAGGGAGGTAGGGAGGGAGCGCTGGCGCTTCTGCCGTTGTTGGTATTGGTGGTTGGTGTTGGTGCGGGCGTTGGCGTCGATTTGTGGGTTTGATGTGTTGGTGTTGGTGTTGGCGAGCGCTGTTATTGTTGATTGTGGTGTGTGTTGGTGTTGGGGGTTGTGAGCGTTGGCGTGGGTTCGAGTGTGGGTGGTATGGCTGCTGTTGGTCGTGTTGGTGTTGGTGTTGCGTGGGTTCGATGCCAGTCGTTTGGGTTATCCTTTCGTAACCTTTTCCCCTGCATCTCCGTGCGACAGCCGTATCTTTCGACGTCGCTGTTGTGTGTGTGTGGCTCCTCGCCCCATTATTTTACGGAGCGACTTTGTTTTGATGTTTTCTATCTGGACGAACCTGCTATACTGCACAGGGCTGCGTGCACGAATAGCCTCCATGTCATTCCCCTGAAATGTTTTTCTCGCTCGTTTCGTGCGTGGAGCAAAGCCGCGGGATGCAGGCGCCTTACCTCGGTCGCGAAAAAAGTACCACTACAGCCGTACACAACTTAAAATGTTCCCGTTTCGCATTCCCCCCCAACCCTACCCCATCCACCCCAACCCTCCCCGCGTCCCCATCCCCACCCTCACCCCTACCCCTACCCCCGCTAATTTTGGTCATTACGTACCGATCGTTTTCTTGCAACATGGTCAGATCAACCCGTTCGTATAGGAGCCGCACGAGCCGGCAAGGGTCAAGGCCCCTCCCCTCTTCAGAGCAGGAGGCCGCCTGCTGCAGCTGCCGTGACTTGCGCGCGCAACGTATCACATATAAATTATATCGCAGTCAAAAGGACGGCGTTGCGGTGTTTTTGGCAAACTCGGCCGCGCCACCGCTGAATATTGTGCGGGCAATCAAGCTGGCGGGATGAAGGGACTTTGTCGCCGGTGGGTGTCGGTTGTAGGCCACCCCACGCTACGTATATACAAAACGTTTTCTTGGGGACTGTTTTTTATCGTGAGGGTTTTAGGAAAGAGCCTTCGTGCTTCCGTGGTGGTGATGTAGTTTTAGGGCAAGCCTGCTGCTACTGCTGTATGGCCGACGGGGGGTGGTAGTGATAGTGGCGGTGGCGATGGTGGTGATGGTGGTGATGGTGGTGGCAACCTCCAAGTTGGCAGACTCATGGTCGTGGAATTACGCGAAGAAGAGAACGTTCCGATCCCGAACCACGGGCCGTTGTAGCGACTCTCTTTTGACGCTGTGATATGTACAGACATACACCGCCGGCTGTCCTGGGATGTGTGCCTGGGATGTGTGCCGAGATAGTGAGGGGTGGCGAGCTGATGGGTGCACCACCCCCTCTTTGTAGTAGTGCCGCTAGATCGTGCGGTGATTTTTTTTATGGAGTGCACAGAGACCTGGGGAGGCGGGAACGACGCAATTGTCGCATATGGAAAGCTATTATAGCTGCATAGGTCTAAGTTATTTGTGACCCTGCGATGTATGATTATGCTTCCCTACTTTTGTTTGTTTGTTTGTTTGTGTCTATTACTTTTTAGCCTCCACACGCTACCTCTGGTAGTTTTTTGTTGTTGTGGTTGCCGTTTGCTTTGCTGCTTGTTTCGCCTGCCTGCTGGTGATTCTTGATGGTTTTTTGTCGTGATGAATATTTTTGATATATGTTGGTAAAAATATGTATTTCGTAGTTTTCGTCAAGCCTTTTTTTTCGTGGGAATTGTGTCGTGTGTCGTGTGGCAGCACCCGCGCCAGGGATATAAACGTTTGGTTACCAGGTAGTATGCCTCCGATAGTTGGGGGGGGGGTAGGCATTAGAGAAGCACGCTATGATAATAATAATATGATTCCTGGTGGTAATTAATGAATAACGATGTGGGGGAGCAGCGCTTGAGACTTGAGAACAGGCTTCACGGGTGGTGGATGCTCTATATATACTGTACATGGCGGGCGAAGACACGTTTTTTTGCGAAGGGTTAACCTGCCCCCGTCTGTTAGCACCGGTTTGCAAAGCGACACCCACTCCGTTACGGATTGAAGGGGCTCGGTTCGGGCTCGCTGCTCCGAGGAGGTGCTACAAACTTTCAGCTCGCGAGATGTCACGGCAAAGCCTGTCGAGCAATACCACCGTGATATTTTATTTGTTCCCCCAGTGCTGCGGATAACTTTATAGTGTGCATTCTGCGGCAGTGTGACCCTGTGCAGGTTTCTGGTGCTCTAAGAGTACTGCCGTAAGTAACATATGCCAGGTACCAGGTATACACACAAGTTTTCAGCAGAGTAAAAATGCGTGCATTTACTACTACTGAATTTATTGTACGGGGTGAATTAAATCACGGGGCCGTCAGACACTATTTCTCACGGTCAAATACGTTTCCTCGTGTATGTGCGTGTCATACGTGTGTACGTATATACGTGCAACCCAGTGAGCAAGTTGGGTTATTTGAAGAGCCTCGGTTGCTTCGCCTCCTCGGCTTCAAAATCCTCATGAACAACTGCTGCACCGACGTTTTGAGTACGAGTTATTTACCACTTGAGATTAGAGTTGGATTCTTTTTGTTTGGAACCCAAAAGGTAGAACTAAAATAACACAGCGAGCGGTAGCAGGGGAACATACAAATAAAGGTAACAGAGGTACGTCTACTACTTTGTTTTGGGTATGATATGACGATGATGATGAATCGATTATGTTGTTGATGATATGACGATGACGAGGCAGGCAGGCGACCGTCAGCAAGAGTACCGTCCGTTGCGTTGGGTTGTTGTAATATACCAGGTATCTGGTGGTACCTACCCGTGGTGCCTTTGGTATTCATGCGTAGAAATACGTTGGTCTGATTTTCATCCAACACCGACAAGCATCAGCTGCACCTACGCGCACCTACAGTACACCTCTTGCTGCTACCAGGTACTACACATACTGTAGATACCTGGTACAGTATACTTCAATTGTGCCGACCACTGGGTATTATAGCAGCAGCGCAACGAAGCTGTGCTACAAGTCGTCCACCGGCACCAAGCTGCACACAAACAAACCTGTTGTGTTCGTTGTCTATGTATGTGCAGCTCTCCGTTTTTATTATCGTTCAGAATATTCTGTGCTTCTACGAAGACTGCTGCTGTCACGGGGAGACTGTCTTGACGTGGGCGCGTCAAGGCGTCTTTTGGCCTTATTATACTGGGTTTAGTATAGGGTGTGGGTGCTCAATTCTTGATTCCCTCCAATTTTCAATTTAAGTACACTGCATCTAAAGAGTCATATCATTGATTTTTTTAACATTTAAACATTTAAACTGGATATATTTGCTTATTTTACTTATTTTTACAGCCTGTATCGCAAATCGGTAAGATTTTCTGAGATTTATCTCACATAAAACATGAAAATACCCAATTAAGAGACAATATCCAAATAATCGGACATGATATATGCTAAGCGCAATCCTGGCAAATACATGCAACACCGAAAAAACACCAACGGCCAACGGCCATTTTCTTCCCCAACCCTTCCCGCCACTTTGTCTCACTCTCTCTGCGACCTCCCTCTCATCACCACATCTCACACCTCTCCTTCTTCATCTCCTGCTTTCAGCTTCACGCTGACGACTGCCCCCCCTCCGCAAGGACAGTGGTGACCGCCGACCTCTGCCTGCCCAGCCAGCCAACCCAGGCTGCACTTGGCCTGCGCATGGGGCTGGGCGACCGCGCGATGATATCGTGTCAGCGGGAAGGAAAGGACACCTTCTGCTGCTTGGGGTCCATCGTAGGTCCAAGGGGGTGCCTGCCTGCTTGCCTCGAGTCTTCATCCATGGACCCGAGCATGCCCGCCCGCGCTTACAGCTGGTGCCTTTCTGTCGACAGACAACTTCAACACACCAGCCCTCCTGCTGTGCTCCAGCGGGGCTTCCCTTCTCTTCGGGCGGCGAGCAAGAGAGGGCGTCCACTCCGATGTTCTGAGAGAGAGAGAGGTGCGTAGGTGAGGTGTGTTGTTGTTCTTGCTGGAGAGACTCGCTCGCGTGATGCCCTGCTCCGTCTTGCTCTGTGTCTACGAGCGGCCACCGCTCGCGCAACTCAGCCGTTCACCGCTTCAAGCCCTTGGCACAGCGAGAGTGCCCCCCGTAGTAGCCATCACATAGTAGGTGCTCTGGAGTTTCTTGTTTCTTTCTTGTTTGCACGATTGTGCTTTGGCTTGCATGCCTCGCGGGCCTTGCTAAAAATTGGCGCCTAAAGGCCTCTCTCGTTAACCCGTCGAACATTGTCGCTCACCACGGCGCTCGGCCCTCGCTTGCAAGCGCCTCGCTTGCCATCGCAGCGCAGCGCAGCACAACGCTCGCTCCGAAGCCTGTCTGTGTCTAATGAAAACAACGTATTCAGCAGCCTCCTAGCTCAACCATGCGGGGGTGCAATGCAGTAGTCCGCAATCCTCGCCAGCGAGCTTTTTTTCGTCATCAGTCAGTGCACCCTAAGCTCTCGCTCGCTGGCATGCACCTCTCTCGTAGCTCGCAAGCACCGCCTATGCTGATGCAGCGCTAACTCTGATGCCTGTGCCTGACGAACTCTTGTGCTGCAGCCTCTCTCTGGCTGTCCACCATGTGTCGGTCATGCACGCACGCGTGCGCGTAGTAAGCAGTGGTTCGTTCCAATATGTTTTGCGATGCTCAGACATTGCTGATGCCCGCCGGGTGTTGATTTTTCGGTCCAAGTCACTGGCCCGACTCACAAGAGCAGAGCACTCGCCAATGCAGTAGTCTGAGAGCTATACGTATCCCATCGATTCACCAGCGCCATGTAAACCCCTTCTCTCCTGCTCTCTCTCCTCCCTGTGCACATCTTCCCTCCCTCCCTCCCTCCATCCACTATATGTTGTTGCTGCTGCTGCTGCTGCTGCTTTGCTGCTGCCTCTACTACCCCCGTACGGCAGGTGAGCAATGGCCGCCGTCAAGCACCATCGAAGATCTGTCATCTACCACCTACCAGTACCACCTTACTCCTCGACCATCGACCATCATCAGAATCGTCGTCGTGGTCAGGGCAGCAGCATCACCATCATCATCATCATCATCCTGTAAGATCATTTATGCGCAGCTTTTTTCATACGATACAGGAAAAAGAAAAAGGCTAATAAGAAAGCCAGGCTGAGATTTTAGAGGAAAATAAGAAATTCGAGAGTCGTTATCTTGAAATTAGTGTAGAAAAACACCCTCTCTCAAATAAGAAATCCAGCCTGGACCAGATTTCCTGTTTGATATCAGGTGTCCTGTACTGTTTACCTGGTATGCTTTATTTTTCTTCCTTTTTTTTCTTTTTTTTTCCATCCCATTCATGATCCTCGATCTTGACCTTTCGTGCCCCTCCCCTCCTACAGCAGTTTCATTAATAGTGTAGTCTATACTTATAGTTGCAACCTAAATCCGGGGTCACATAGCAGGCTCTCCCCCCCCCCCTCTCCACTGCGGTACGTGCCTTGCCTTGCCTTGCCTTGCCTTGCCTTGCCTTGCACTGTTATACCAAATACCGCGAGGAAGGTTAAGGTTCTACCCTTTCTTCCCTCGTCGACTCCATCGATCGATCCAGTCGATTGTTTTTCATTTTTTTCCTATATTTTGTTGTCCCCATTTATCGCCCCCTGTCTTTTCTCTCTCTCCCTCCGACGGCGTTGTAACTCAGATCCGGGGTCACATATTCTACATTTTATAGCAGGCTCTCCCACCCCCTTCCCCACTACGGTTCGTGCCTGCCTCGCACTTTTATCTTGTGCAGTAGTGCAGTATATATATGGCTGCTGTAGTTGAGCCAATATGCAGTCTGCTTTGTTGACCAGTACAGCAGCAGTACAGGACACCCAATGAGACAACGAGCAATAAAAGAAACGAAGGCTGGGAGTTGCAGAAAAAAATAATAAATTCGGGATACGTTATGCTGAGGTTAGTGTACAAAGTAGTGTAGAACGCACCCATTCTCAAATAAGAAACCGGTCCTGGATCAGCATCTTGTTCTTATTCTTAACAACAGCTATCCTTGTTGTTGTGCATAGTGCAGTACAATATGTAATACAGCAGTAGTGTTATAGTAGTATGGGCATAAGTCCTGCCGGCGGCGTGTTTGCCTGCAATCGCTGCATGCTAAAAATCAAGATAATTATTATCCCGGTACCGTATACCTCTATGGGCGGAAAATTAAGGACCGCTCGGATGTTTGTCTTCAAAACATAACATTCCTTATGTTTTCGAACAAAATGGTACTATGAACGAGCAACTACTAATAATGGCGATTGAATTATACACTTACTGTACTGATGTACTGCTGTACTTTGTGATACTTTTGTTTTGTTTATTTTTATTCTTTAGTTTCTTTTTTCTTTTCTTTTTTTTTGTTTCTTTTGTACTGTCTGTCGCAACCCTTCCGGGGGGGTTCGACATTTTTTCTTTTTTTTTCTTTAGTTATTTGTTTGTAATCATTAGTCATAAGTGGACTCGACTTCGTTTTTCTCTCTTTCAAAGTACAACACAAACAGTATCTGGACTTCTATCATGGTTACCGTATGTATGTTGTGCCTGTCGTGCCCAGTGCAGATGGCATGGCATTGCATTGCCTGCTCCCCTCGCTGCACTTCAACGTACCTGTAGTATCTCTGCGTCGTAGTTTTGTGACCGCTTTGTGTCTTTCCACGTAGGATGAAAAGAATCGGCACGGACACTGCTGTCTGTTGTATGTTGTGTGAGCTGGATGTCGAAAGGGTAGAAATAGTTCAACAACGGTTTTCAATGCGAAAATACACACACAAACTACGCGTATCAATATTTATTAAGATGTACACGTACAGCAGTGAGCTGTCCACCATGCGCGTAATTTTGTTTCAGTATTTTTTTGCATCCCATCTACCAGTAACATTATCTGTCGTCCTTCTTTCTCCTTCTCCCTCCCTATTAATAGTCGTATATAGCTCAGATCCGGGGTCCACATACGAGTACATAGCAGGCTCTCTTCTCCCCGCCCCCCCAGATAGGAAAAAAAAAAAAAAAAAACCCCCACTACGGTATGCGCCTGTTGCATTTTTTATCGCGAGAACAGTTCAGCGCTTTCTTCCCTCGTCGACTCGCGTCGATATGTGCTTATACCCACACTATAACAGGCGCGCTCTTGATAACTGGTGGTGTCTTCTTCGCGATAAATAGAAACTCCATAAATAAGAACAATCGAACCCGTGGCATCAACACTACTACAAAGTACCACGTATTCGAGGATAACTATTTTCGGGGGACCATAGTTAATAGGACCAAATATTGTTAGTAAAAATAAGGAAACATATATATAGTTTTTTTTTGTCTACCGTAGGTCCTATCTACTAGCATTTACTATGGTCCCCCGTTACACTACGAGTACAACAGTAAGTCATCACCAGGGCGCCCAGCTTGCCATGCATGCATATTTATGTGCTGTGCCTGGTATCGATTGCTATATAAATATGTGCTACTCTGGTCGATAGTATTATACACGTTTAGTGTTCACATCACAATCCAAATGGGGCTTACATTACCGGCCAAAGCGGTATCCACTTACTGCCAATCCCCCCCCCCCTCCCCCCCCCTGGTGCATGCAATGTCTGCCTGGTTGGTGCAAACCCATCGTGCTCCGTCCCGGCATTGTAGGGATGCGAGTTTTTTTTATTTATCCCATTTATTATCTTCGCCCGTCCTTCCTCTCTCCTTCCTAGTCGTGACTCAGACCCGGGGTCACAAAGTAGGCTCTGCTCCCCCCTCCCCTCCCCCACTACGGTTCGTGCCTTGCATTTTTATCGCGAGAAGACTCCAGCCTTTTCTTCTTCCCTCGTCGACTCGCATCGAATTGCGTCTACCCACGCTACTATTAATAGGCGCTATCAGCACTTGATTCCGTTTTATTTTTTATTTTTACAAATAAACTCAAAAGTCCGACCCACGTGAGACTTGAACCCCGGAAACCAACTCTTACTGTAGTAGCATTCGAGGGTACCACTAGACCATCGGGGCGACCGATCTATGGCCACACAACTACGCCCATGCACGACATGAGTATCTACCCCTGTGCGCAACATGAGTACACCCCCCGCCCCCTCCCCCCCTCACCCTCCCTCCCTCCCTCCCTCTGTGTTCTCTTGAAAAAAAGATGCCTGCCTGGTGGTCATACATTATACTTCCTGGGACTGGGAGGGGGTCGTCGCGGGTCGTCTTGTATTTCCTGGGCCTGGGGAGGGGATCGCCGCGGGTCGTCTTGTACTGCGTGGAGGGGGGGGGGGCTCGAGCTCAAGACGAAGATAAAATACAGATACGTTTGTGCTGCTTATTGCTTGTGCTGTTTTGGTTTCTTCTCGGGTGGTGTGTTTCGTCAAACAGTAAGTAGCGATGTTAGTGTGTGTTAGCGAAAGTATTTACAATATACCACGATTGCCATACGATAACAACACATACATGTATGTGCACAGCCTAAACTTGAAACGACGTTCACTCATTACCAGCTGCAGAGAAAGAAGAAGGAAAACCGGGGAAAACGAATTTAAAAAGAGAAGCCAATTACGGAAGCCCATTGCACCAATCTCTAGCTCGTTTCGTGGCCTACTTCAGCCGGCGTATCCTCGACCTACTCCACCTGTTGCCGTGTTTTATCTCCAGCCTTCTCTTGTGTTGCACGTTCGTCTATTAATAGTCTACCCTCTGATCCGCGAACCCTGAGCCGCACCGAGAACTCATCCCCACGCTATGGGTAGGGATATGTCACCCCCCTCCCATCCTAGCCTCTAGGAGATCCCGGGTAGGAGTACATTACTACAATCACGTTTGACCTTTGACGGTGGACACATGCTAAGGTAGAAATGCACCAACTTCTGTCACCCCCCACCCCCCCCATCCCATCCTAGCCTCTAGGAACTCCCGAGTAGGAGTATATTACTACAATCACGTTTGCCCTGTGACCTTGGACACATGCTAAGGTAAAGGTGCACCAATTTATGTCACCCCCCCCCCCATTCCATCCTAGGCTCTAGGAACTCCCGGGTAGGACGAAAGTACTACAATCACGTTTTCCCTGTGACCATGGACACATGCTAAGGTAAAAAGTGCACCACTTTGTTTCATGAGGTTCCCCTGACACTAGAACAGTCTCTATGCCTTACCCAAGAAAAGCTGACTTTGAAAGAAGAAGAAAAACAAAAATCGAAAAGAGCAACCAGATGAAAAAAGTCCATGACCTACAGTGGGTATACAAAACATCGTATTGCAAAAACAAAAAGCGATGGACATTCCGAAGATTTTGGGTTAAGGAGCCTTTAATAGGTCATTCCGGATTTTTTTAGCAAAAACAGTTCTACCTCTATCGTAGCACGGGGTCCATGAGCAGAGAGTACCCTTTCAACATCCTATACACACGTTGAAACCCCAAGGAAAGGTGTTATATAATTGATGGTGGCATCAGGTATCAGATACCTATGTACCAGCTCCACACGATCGAACAATAAAACAAAAGAGAGAGTCGTTCTTTGGAGTCGAAACAAACAAAAAACAAAAAAAAACATTCTGGTTTCGAGAACCGAAAACGAAAATATCCTCAATGCTTCAAACTCGGCCCCTTTCAAAACGCAACCGTTGGAATAGGAAGCACCGTTTGCACGCTTGAACGGCCTGTGTTTGATATTAACTGTTACATCTCAAACGGCTTAAGTCACAAATTGCAGTTGAGGGGAAGTTATGTAGTCAAATCCATAGCCAACTCCTGCACAAAGATACCAACAAAACAAAACACCAGGGATGACAAACCAAACAAGCGCATCAGCAGATGACGCATGACACTGAAACTGCGATTTCTCAGTCAATTATAATGCGACAAATCTCACAATGCCACCATATGAAAGCCCGAGACATCGCGCACAATGCCATACAGCTCAAATGCGTCCAAATTCCATTTGAACTTTTTTGTGTTGGTTTGGGTAGGGCAGATACTACCGTGGTGTGGTGGTGTCGAGTGTTCGTTTTTCGTGAGCGCAGGGCTGAC
>MEHQ01000689.1:0-61324 GCA_008828725.1 Saccharina japonica
AGCGTGTTTTGTCTTGTTTCCGTCTTTTTGTTTGCTTTTTTTTTGTATAGACGAAAGGAGGTTGATCGGTATTAGGGCAGAGAGAGAGAGGTGGAGAGAGACAGAAGAAGGCCTTTTTTTGTTCTTCTTAAATCGCTTGTTTTGTCGCTTTTTTCTATTCTTGTTTTTCATTTTCTTCTTTCTGGACGAAGCCCACACTCTTTCGCCAAAAAAAAAAAACATTTGTTTTTCTCCATAGTATATATTTTGACAGCCAAACGTGTTTATCGATTAATTGATTGGTTGATTGATTGACTGATTGATTGATTGATTGCTTGATTCATTGATTGATTCATTGATTCATTCATTCATTGGTTGATTGATTGATTAATTGATTGATGGCTAGTTGCTGCTTGCTGAACCCGGACGCGTGTTACGATAGAGGTTATAGCGCTTTTTGGTTGAAGCATGTTCTGAATAATCGAGCTTTTGAGGCAATATTTTTGACTGGCTTAACACCAGCAGTGTGACTATCGGCCTGTGACAAAAACAACTGTTCAATGCAGGACGGCCAGCAGCCTCTCGTCTGACAAATTGCTTCATCCAGTCATGATGATAGTCGGCAGACCTCTGTGACAGAAAGCGCTTGATTCTTCATTGAATCGATGATGACGATGATATATAAAAGTAGTCGGCTTCTGAAAAAACGACAACACATGATGACTGCTAGATTGATTCATGATTGATGATAGGATAGTCGGCTTCTGCAAAAACTGCTTGATTCATTCATGGTACCTACCTGTAATAGCAAACACTGCTTGGTTCCTTCTTCACGATACGTGAGAGACAACGTACAAGTCAGCATTCGGCCTCTGAAAAAAATGCTTTCATTCAGTCATCATATCATCATGATGATCGTCGGCTTCTGAAAAGGAGGGATTTTTCACACAGCTATTATTAATAGTCACAACAGTGTGGATACCAGGTCCCCTTCCCCTAGATAGAACCGCCTCACTACACACAAGTTCAAGGCCACCAGAGAGAGACTCCTCACTCCGTTCCGTGAAGACCCGAGACACCAACCCACCTAGGTGTGTCCTGTTCTCCACACCAAACCACACTATAGAGAGAACCTGCCAGGGGCTCCGCGTCGTCGGTAGGACACGTACGTACAGCCTGTTTACTAAAACAAACTGAAACTGATTCATTCATGTTCACAGGTTCTTGAACAACAACAACAAAAACGACAAAAACGAAGCGGTTTTTCCTTTACAATGCTCGGCCTCTCTGACAAAATCAACGGATTAATTGATGATTGATGTTGTGGCTCATGATTGTCGGCCCTTGACAAAAACCGCTTCGCTATTTCATGATGCATGGATGGATGGACAGATCAGCCTCTCTAACGCTCCGTCATTCGCCATTGATGAAGACCGGCCGGACAGACACTCTCTGCTTCATGTTGGCGATGGCACATACAGTAGTAAGGGCTGAATTCGGGCGGACCGTTGTTGTTGTTGTTGTTGTTGTTGTTGGAGTAAACAGCGTCCGTCCGTCCGTCCGTCCGTTGTTTATTGATCATGAAACATGAAGCATATAGCCAGCCGACGTCGTAGAATGTGAAATGTTGTAAGGCTTAGATTGGGTACGAAGGGTAAAAGGTAAACATTTTACCAGTAGCCCCACAGACTACTGTAATGTCTCCTTAACAAATGGCACCGACGGGAGGACATGGGCTGTAGTAGTGGTCGTGGGTTCGAATCTCACGACCACCATGAAAACGCCTTTTAAATGGAAAAGCGAATTTCCTCATGTATGCACTTATGTCAAACGCCTTTCAAAGGAAAAGCGAATTTCCTCATGTAATGTATGTCAAGAAATCTGATAAACACCCCTCGTATAGTCTCCCCGGGTCCCCATAGATTTTGCTCAGAACTTCGGACTATAAAGCCACGTACGGTCCCATACGAAGACCAAATACCCCGCTGTTCTGTGAAGGGGGGGAGAGTCAGCATACTAAGCCTTATATTAGCTAGTAGGTAAAAGGTTAACCTTTTTTTTGTTACCAGTAGCCCAACAGACTAATAATGCCTTAACACAGACAGACTTTTCCTGTCGGTGGAAAGGGCTTGGGCTCAGAAGGACGCCTCCACGTACCATGGCAGGGCTAAAAAAGAGGGCGGCTCCGACCCTTCCTTGCTCTTGTCAAGGCCCTTCGACACAGGCTCACGACGAAGCCCAGAGGATGATCCTGAGTGCGGCTCCGACCCTTGCTCTCGTCAAGGCCCTTCGACACAGGCTCACACGACGAAGCCCAGAGGAGGATCCTGACGGCGGCTCCGACCCTTGCTCTTGTCAAGGACCTTCGACACAGGCTCACACACGACAAAGCCCAGGACCCTGTCTGTGTTGTGGCCAACCCCGGAGGAGTAGGAGAGCAGGAGGAAAACGCCTCCTCCAGGCCAAAAAGCAACGCAGCGACAGCCGCCGCCACCACCGAAAAAACCACCACCATCGGGGGGGGGTGGTGGCTGTGGTGGTGGTGGTTCTGGGAGTGGCGGCGTGCAGTCGGCTTCCATTCAACCAAACAGGTTTGTTGTTGTCATCGCGTCCATGCTGGGCACATTACATACACACACGAGGGCCGGGGATTCCATACCCCCGGCTGGTTCAAAAACCGGAAAGAAACAAAGACAGGTTATTTTGTGTGCGCGATGAGTTGGTAAAATTCGACGAAAATCGACGAGCACATTGAGTGGAAGGGAGAGTGCTGAAAACCCTTTGTATGTTCTCCGAAGTGTGTATGCGCGGTAAGAAAAACACTTGCGCGTAGAAGCCTACAGTACGCGACAGATGTTAAGAATCTCTTATTTTTGGTCATGGAGACTGGAATTATCATGTTAGACTGGGTGGGTTCCACACTATTTTCAGTACAAAGAGGTCCACTTCTTATTTTTCTCCCAAAATCTCAGTCTCAAATTCTTCATATGATCAGATTCTTAATTCTTAAAACCTGTCGCGTACTGTACAGCTTCTAAAGGTTTCCTCGACAGGTATTCGAGAAGTAGGTGTGTGTGTATGTCCGCTTGCACGCAGGAACCCCGAACCCGCGATCGACTTATTTGTCCACGGACGATATAATACCCGACGAAAACCGCTGACTGACGCCACCGCCGAGACGTTGGCCACCTCGCTCATCATGTTACCCACCCTCGCCAAGTTTCAGTGAAGGCAACTCTCGGGGGGGGGGGGGGGGGGGGGGGGGGGGGGGGGGAAACACCACCACCTGTGACCACACACGGCTTTTTTTTGTCCAGAATGTCGCTGAGGGAAAACCTCCCCACGAGTTGAGCTGGAAAGTAAAAGTATATTATGGTGTTGGTTAAATATTACGCGTGCCGAGGGTGCACAAGGATCCGAGTCCCTGACACCCCACTACCCCCAGAGCTCGCAGAATGAAAAACCAACCGGACCGTTGTGATCCCAGGAAACAATAGGACAACATTTTTTTTTCAGTATCCCCCCCCTCCCCCTCCTCCTTCAAATGACTAAGGCAAGCAACAAATTAGTACGCCCCCCCCCCCCCCTCCTCTTCTGCCTAGTTGGTGAAAACCCAACGTGGCTCCGTCCGGCATTGTAGGGATGCGAGGTCTACTTGGCCATACGACTTACGGCCGTGCACCCCCCCCCCCCCCTCCTCCCCCCCTTTCCCCCCACCAGCGAAAACATAATAGGATGGGTCTCTAACACCAAGTGAAAAAAAGGGACGAAAAACGAAAAAAAAATACCAGGCATGGTTTTCGCTTATTATTTCGTCCTGTGATCACAGCGCTCCGGTTAGTAGTTTTCCATTCTGACCTTCCTAGGAGGAGTGTGGTGTCGTTTTCTCGTTTTGTCGCATACCCCTGCGCGTGGCTTGCCACATATTGAAAAATTAAAAAAAAAAAACACACACACACACACACACACCCACACACACAACAGCTAGCTGTGAGATCGAAGATTTTATCGAAACTCATATTTGCAAAAGCTGAGTGGGAAGAAGGGCCGGGCGCTTTAACACCCTTTTAGCACTGCAGTCCCGTTTTGGGTACAAACAACTCTAATTCTAAGTAAGTTGTCCCCAAAATTGGACTCCAGTCCTGTAAGGGTTAACAACAAACAATACAAACGAGACTCGCAGCACACTAACACCTAGTTTGCGAGTAAGCATAATAAACGAGGCTTGGCACAGACAGACAGACAGACAGACACACCAGACCAACAGGTTGCACCATAATACGCGGTGGAAAGCGCGAGTTGAGTGTGAGTGTGGTTCAAGCGACGCTGTGGGGGCTGATGATGATAGCTTAGGCGCGAGTCATGACCACACAGCAGGTAAGCTACTGTAGGTGGTAGTAGGTGTTATACTAGAAATAGTTCGCCGTGGAGTTCCAGCGTTCGTTCATTGGATGTGTCCGTGATTACAAAAGACAGGCGGACGACAACAAGAAGGAGGCACACTCACTTGACTCGCTCGTATGAATAGCTTGTCTTCTTGGCGATTTGGGTGAGTGAGCGGAAGTGTACGTACGTACACATACATTCAGGTCTCGCTCGTAGCTCAGGAAAAAATGCCAGGTAACCTTCTAAGGTTCACGCGCTGACGAATCCACAGCTAGCTACAAGACACAGACGGCGCTATAAAAAAAGGAGCTGTGACACGTTTCATCGACGTCAGTTAGTAATAAGGTGATACAAAGGATTGATGGCCAACACAAGAATAATGGAGGAGTGAACGTTTGCGTCGCAAGATATGACGAGGACCGATTATCGAAACCAGAGAAGGATCGAAAATTCAAGGTTCTCTTCTGGTTGTGCTCTACGCACGGACGGGTGGGGACTGGGGACTAATAAGCGGACACGGACGAGCGTGTATGAACGAACATTTTTCTGAGAGAAAAAAAAGTGGTCTGGATGATACCTTTTTTATCAGGGCTATGCCCCCCCTAATAGGCTAAATATATCTAAAGGAACGAATGCGTCATACATAATCGGTGACGTTCCCATTATTTACTTCATGTAGGGCGATAACATGATACGATTCCAGCATATATAGCAGCATGCATACCCTACTAGCATAACAGTAGGAAACCCGGGGATAGACCAGAGTGGCCCCGGATGCCAAAGCCAGTTTCCCCGAAATAACAAGCGAAGCAACAACAACGCGCATGTAAAAAAAGCGAGTGTTGGCAGAGCTGTCTGGCTGGCTGGCACGCCGGCCGCAAATAAATCAAGAAAATACGCGATGATGACGGTGGGGCATTTTGTGCGACGACAAAAGAGGGCGGGGCTGGCTGCTCAGCCTCCCCCTCGATAAAGAGGAACACCCTGACCTTGCGAGGTCTTTTTTATGGTGTCTTGCGTAGAAAAGCATGCCTTGTTCCACAAAATATTTGTTTGTTCGGTGGGCCTCCCGTGTGCCTGGAATAATATACTCACAGATACATTAAATCTACGTACACTACATACATCAACAGCACCGCACATACATGCGTGAGTTCGTCCTCGATAAGGGCAAAAACACACAGCAAACAACCCAACCTGTTTTTCCTCCTCTTCTCCAACAATTGAGGAAAAAAACGCAAGCCAAGTACACGAAAAACACGTGCAAAAAAGGTAAAGTAATCACCCTCGAGATTGCTCGAGAAGCAGAAGAAACCTCTAAAAAATCGCATCAGGAATACAGACCAGCCAGCGAATCGCTGCTTTGCCTCAAGGTTGCTACGTGGTAGTGTGGGTACAACGATGCAGAAATAAAAATCGGCGTACGGAAAGCAGCGGGCTCCTCGCGCGTTGCATGACTTCGGAAAGAAAAAAGCCATCCAAGCCTAAACATAAAAAAGACCAACGCACTGTCATGGACGGACGTATGAGGGGGGGGGGGGGGGGGGGGGCACCACCGCTGCTCCCGGAACATGTCCATATACGCGTGTGAAGTGGTTGGTTATGAACACAAAAATCGGTTGCGCTAACACATGAAAGACAACGATGGCCGAAATCGAAAAGCAAGCACAGCGCGGCCCGCAGCAAATAAAGCAACAACAAAAAGCTTGAAACTCCTCTTCGTTTACAAAGAAAAAATAAAAGTAGGGGGAAAAAATAACATCCCACTGGAGCTTGCGAGCCCGAAGCGCTATAATACCTGGTACACTCGTACTGCTTGCTTCACGTACGTAACAGTAGTACTCGTATATAGCGCCTTTCAACTAAACGAAGGTTGGATTATTGTTGCTACACCGCCAAAAAGATGTCACGAGCCAAACGTGACACCAATCTCGTGAAATAAAACAGAACCAAAACAACAAAAGTTCAATCGAGTCGCAGAAATGGAGCACCATCACCAAAAAAGAAAACCTCACGAACAAGGCCAAAACCGGACCAATTTCAACCATCCCTCACAGTACATAGGTAGCAGCAGTGGCGAATTCGATCAAGACGCCCATCAAGCATGCCATTGCGAAAAAAAAAGGGGCGCATGTGTCCGCTGACTCCTTCATCTCTGGCTCTCTTTTGCCTCTGAGCTATCATACCAAACCCCCTTCAATCGGTTCTCCTCTCAAACAGGCGTTCTCCGCGGCGCAGGCATTTCACACAAGAGCACAGCTTCCCACTCTTCGGGTACTAGCCAAACTGGCCGAACATTAACGTTGTCTTGGGGCCACCACGTAATCAATTACGTAACACTACGTCCAACAACGCACGTGCTGCGCACTCAACTTCTCTCACCGAACAACCTTAGAAGCAGAATCGCCACAGCAACAGGAAAAACAACCATTCCTCCCTCCATCCCTCCATCGACAGGCCCCAGGAGGGAGGGAAGGTGAGGGGGGGGGGGGGGAGGGAAAGTCCGGCACGTGCAGGCAGTGATATAACTACAACCGCTGCCGGAATGCGAAAAGCAAAAAAACAGTACGTAGTCTATGTCTTCACAAAAAAGGCAAGAGGGGCTGACTGACCTACATGCGCTATCTTCAAGCAATAAAAAAAAAAATCGGGGGAACTATTTTGGCAAAGGGCACAGGGAGCCGAGAGACAGGCAAAACAAGGTAGAAGGCCGAGAGGCGACGAGCCATCTACCAAAAAACAAAAAAGGCAGAAAAAAAACAAATAAAACACCTATTCCTTCAGGCGGAAAATCGACCGGCCGACCGACCACCCGACCCAGGAACACCTATAAACGCCTGCCCTTCCTCCCATCCAAAATCCCTTTTCTACCGGCAAGCAAGTAGTAAGTGCTTTTCAGAAGTCACCCACTCACTCGCAGTCCGTCACCGCGGACTCCTCCCCATCGGTCATCCCGGCCTCGCTACCACCTTCGGCAGGCGTTTTTCGGCAGGGGCCATCGTACACAGACGCCGGGTCCCGCGGCAAACCGGTCCTGTCCTCGCACCCTACCCGGAAAAACAAGTGGACGTGGAACCAATCGATCGACCGGTCGCCCTCGTTGTTGTCGCACTCCCACTCCACCACGTGGGGGTGGTTAGTCGCCGCCCAGTTCTGTACGAACTCCTGCATCCCCGCGTCGGTGAGGTCGTGGCGGCTCCACAGCGTCCAGTGCTCCACGTCCGTCGGAACGTCGTACGGGAACATGTTGGGCTCGAGGACGATGTCTCGCCGGGCTCCGGTGGAGGGGCACGTGAAGACCGTCTCCTCGATAAACTGAGAACCGCAACACAACGACCACGAGGAACACAAGAGAGAAAATAGCAAGGCATGATCGGCGTGGGGAGCGGGGGCAAGGGCGGGGAGGGGGGGGGCAGACGAAGGGTAAGAATATGTCATGGCATGTTGGGAGTGGGTGGCGAGAGGCGGGGGGGGGAGATCATCACAGGTCACAGGGTAGTTATGTCTTCTCTGGGATAACCGCGGGTTCTCGACAAATGGCCGAATCCCGCGAGGCGTGGCAACAAAAAAAGGGGGGAGAATGGATAATCTTAAAAGCGGAATTGACGTTCGTACTGCCCTAGCTGTAATGAACCCACCGTCGACTCGTAGCGGTTGCAGGTAAATTCCTTCGGAACTTGTGGCGGAAAAACGGTTTCGCGATGTACATATATACCATACAACTATTAATAAGCGTCAAATCAAAGGCGCCTGCCTGCCTGCCTGCCCGGCCGCCTTTAAAAAAGCGCAGCTGCCGCCGCCCAGCGAGGCCACAAAATACAATTCAAACGAATCAAGCGAACAACAAAAATAAAAGTAAAACCAGGCCAGACCGAAAGCACACTACTATACGTACACCATACTATACCAAACGAAACAACAAAAAACAAACAAAAACCGAACGGAACGCACCTGCTCTCGCGAGTACGTGGCGTTGTCGATGTACTCGATGTGCTTCGACTTCGCCTGCTTGCACCCGGCAGTGCGCACCCAGTAATCCATCTGTGGGACGACACGGGAAGGACAGCAGGCGACCAGCACAGCAGGGGGAGGACGGGGGCCAAGTTATATTAAAGGTGCAAAATAAGCCATCGCGTGAGGTCAACACTTGTTACTGCTGTTCGTTTAACACGCAATGTAGCCTATTATGGGTCAACACTCGCTATTAGCACGCATACTGTACTGCAGTGGTATACAACAGCCCTACCCGAAAGGCGGTAGGTACACTTGTGGCAAAAGCCGGCAAGGCAACAATCACTCATACCTGGTACTGGTGGTAAAGCATACCATAAATGGAATAAACGTGTAAACATCTTACCCGAGAAAAACGGCGCACATGACAGTTACAACATACCGTTTCAGTATCGTAGTACTATTCATAATAGTCACTGCACATTGCGCCGCATGCCCGCTATGGAATTTTACCCCCCAAGCCGAACACATTCCCGGCTGGACTACGCATGTCGTAGGTACCGGGTACGAGGGAAGGGATTATCCCTAAACTTTTCCTTGTTCAATACTTTGTACTCGTATATCATGTGCATGGGGTCGTTTGTTCAATACTTTGTACTCGTATATGATGTGCATATGGGGTCGCCGCCACGACAACCTGCCCCCAAACCTCTTTACTTTGCTTCGTGCCAAAATCAATAGAACAAAAAACAAGGCTCGATCACCTGCCATGCCCATGCATTTCGTGCAACACAACAAACCCTTACAATAGGCTCTCCTGTTTACGTATATATGAACATAGGATGCCGAACGCTAAGCCAACAGCAGTCCAGGATTTGTGAAATAAACATTGAGAGATTGCACCTCAGGGAATAGAGCGAGCGCACCTTTGTAAGAGGGCGGCGTTTTCCTCACGGTTTTGTGTTTCAGGGTGTCCCCAGCACAACACACTCCACAGCTGCCTAACAGCATTAATAGGCGATGTACGTGAAACCTGGCTTTGCGATAATTGGACCGACGTGTTGCAAGACCAAAAAAATACTTCGGACAGCAGTGAGGCGGCTTGGGTTGGCTACAGCAGTAAGACAGCAGTAAAGGCTCTTACCGGAAGCGTGCGAGGGATCGGCTTCCTCTCGCGGCTGACGCGACACCACTCCAAACACCGCGTGCATTTCGTTTCCGCGGGAGCGGTCCTCGACGCCCTCGAGGAGCCCCTCTCTCTGCTGCAGCCCCTCTCCCTGCTGCAGCTCCTGCTCCTCTTCCTACCGCTGTACCTCCCACCCCTACCGCCGCTGCTACAACTCCCCCCGCCGTCAAGAGCAACACCGGCCTCGCTAGCGTAGTCCTTCCTCGGCCACCGGCGGCATTCCTTCTCCCGCCTCTCTCTCCTCCTCTCCAGCTCCACCTCACGCTCACGCCCACTTTCTCGCCCGAGGCTTCGCTCCCTCCTCCCCGCCACTCGCCGCCGCCAAGAAACACTATCGCCACCCCCGCCCCTACACCACGTCGGCGGAGGCAGGAAAAATCCCGCATCACCACTCCCGCCACCACCACAAGCGGAAACCCGACCGCCGGAACCAGAGTAAGGCCTGTCGAAAGACCCTCTGGCATCCTTGCCTCGCCGCGAGTAGTTCCCGGAGGCACGAGACCGGGAAGACGACAAGGACGCTCGCGAAAAGGAGGACATGGAGGAAGCGGAAGTCGTTGCCGCCGAAAAAGCGGACGAGGAAGCGGTGGACGGGGCAGGGGAAGGGGCGCGTTCCCGCCACATCGCCGATGCTGTCGCCGCCGCTGCTCCTGCAGTCGAATAAGCCGTTTCCGGGACGGGGGGTAGGGTGTGGAGAAGGGGCGACCGGGGGGCGCGGGCAGGGGCGGAGACGAGGAACTTGCCCTGACGAGCGGCGGTCGAGTCGGCGCCGGAGGACGAGGAGTCCGCCGTTTTGACTCGTTTCGCGATGGAACCAGCTCCTTTTTCAGCTGCTGCTGGGCAGGCGGACGAGGTGCTTTCCTCGGGGTGCACTCCGTCATTGCTCTCACTAGTGGTACCGGTGGCGATCATTTCTCGCTGCTTTCCTAGGGCAGTAAGGCTGCCAAGGGTCGCGGACCTGAGAAACGGGATGGGTGACATTACAAGATAGCGACGACGGCAACCGAGCAGCAGCAGCAGCACGAGGGACAAGTTGTGACGCGCGCGTGCGGGTCGGAGGTGGGGCGGGGGTGGTGGAGAGAGAGGTTAGTGACGGACGTTAGTAGACCACGATCGGAACATGATCGAGGCGGCAGAAGGAATACAGCAGCAGTCAATATGTACGCGATAAGGACGTCAAACATACTGGTAGCAAGTAAATAACAGAAGACAACCCTTAAGAACAAAATGACTCAAGACAGCAGTCGTGTTTTTGGGGCGGGAGTGTGAACAGCAGCAGCAGAAAACAAACCCAGGGACTGTAAGTCCGCCTGACTATTATAGATTCTACTGCTGCACCGCAGACTACTACCGCTGTACAGGTACAGTAGGCGACCAGGAGTAGACTACGCGCAAATAGAGCTGTTATCTACCGTTACAACCAGGCATGTACTGATATAATTAATAGGACAGCAGTATACTATTTTAGTATCAATATTAAGCTTACCAGTACGTGGACCACGAGAGGATAAAGCCCGGACAGAGGCGCGGCTGGTGCAACAACAACAAAAAGGCAACATGCACCAGCAGCAGAAGCATGACCGCGATTGTTTGTCACGAGTCACAAGAGGGCCCAATTGTATAAAACCCGAGGCGGTTCGAGGCCGAACCGCAGCGACGTACGGATGGCTCTACGTACTGAAATTGACAAAACAAAAACATACTGGTATTAGTGAACGTATAGGCGAAAGCCTATTGATAGACAACTACGAAAGCTTGACATAACAGCTTCTGGTCCTTGAATTCACAGGTGATTGCTTTTATCTACGAGGGTGCCAGGTACGAGTACGAGCACCGCGATGGCATCGTCTATCTTTCCTTTATCCCTCTCATTTTCCATCACTGACTGGTATTGCGTGTTTGCATAAAATTACTGAACTACGGAGTCGGGTCGTACGCTGCATTTCAATTTCGGGGAGTAGAATGGTTCATACCGGTGTCTGTTGATACGTATTCTTAACCTCAATGACACAAATCGGCACTACGTACGTGTACTGCTGTAGGGAACGATTATTACTGCTGCGTGCATATCATAGGTTGGCTGTCTATCGAGCTTGCCAGCATCTACGAAGGAATCTCTCCTCACAGAAACAGAGCCAAGACGCTGCGTACACTGCGTACCAAAAACCGCCCGGACTTTGCGGATAAAAAACTAGCGGGGTATCTGTCGTACATCATATTTTGATGATGGAAGTGTCATTTTGTCTAAAAAAATATATGGGGGATATCATTTAGCTGCGAAACATACGGTCATGAGCGAAGGCCTTCTCTTGCGGGGGAAGATGCGAGCCTCGTCGGCTGTAGCACCGGAGGGGTGGCGTGGGTGGCTGGTCGCTTGCTTGCTCGCGTCGGCTCATCAGCCGCGGCCGAAGCGTGGAAGCGATGGAGGAGGAGCGTCTTTTGCTTTTTTTCGCCTGGTATCATACGAGACGAAAAAAATGCAATGGATAGAAGAAAAAAAAACAACACAGATGTGGTTTTCGCTTTTTCCGAACACACACAAAACAACAACATAAAAGGCGGAAAAAGCAAAGGCAGGCAAGGCAAGGCAGGGGAGGCGACAACAAACAAAAACAACAGCAACAGAAGAAGTAACGGGACCTCGGAGGTTATGCCAGGGGAACACAGGCGACGCACATGTGGCCGTACATGGAGCGATCAAGGTGGCGCCCCCGCCCGCATCGAACCCCTACCATCCACAACCCCCACCCGCCACCTCCGTGAAACAATCGGATACTCTGCGTTGTTTTTGCAATATTTTTTCGGCGCTGAAACTCACCTGGCATCTTCTGGAAGCACTTCCGAAACCTGTTTGTTGGCAATCCCGGCCATCATCGTCTTTGGGTCCTCCCTGCGCAAAATCAGGACAAGCTCACACTGCTGCTGCCGCTGCTGCTGATCCTCGGCGATGGAGAGGCCTCGTTGATTCACCCGAAATCTGTTTTTTATTTTTACTTTCAAGGTCCTGGGACAATCAGAGTTGCCGAAGGCTGTGGTGGTCACACTTGAGCCGATGGTGACCTGGCGTCGTTTCGGCCGAAGGGACACCCGGACAAATATAACCGCTCTCCCCGATGCTCAAGACTAAAAAGCACCCGGGAACGGATAATGGGCTCCACCACGCGTGATAAGGGTTCTCTCGTCGGATATCGGTGCAGAGTTTTCTCGCTGCGAAAGGTCGTTGGGTCTTTGCCAGCTGCTTGCCTCAGAGTGTCCCCGACGAGGGCGACGTGGAATAGTGTATGAAGGCGTTTTTGTTTCAGGGGACGACAGGAAATATTGAAGGTACAGCCCCGCCCCGACTCAACGTCAAGGCCCAATTGCCTGTGTGGAGGTACATCTCACTTCGGGGTTGTACCCTTCTTTGAAATTTGATTCACGAACGACAAGAGTCATCTCACGAGAAGCAGTTGTAATGGAGTCAGCTCCCAACGCCCAGCGCCAAGATGGCAGCAGCGTTGGGCCTCGCCCAGCCGAGCTACAACAGCATCTCCCCACTCCTCCCCCTCCTCTTCCTCCTGCTCCTGCTCCTGCTCCTGCTCCTGCTGATCCCTTCCCACACCCTCCCCTCATCGCCACGACGCCTTTGGAACCGCACCCACAACAACTGCAGCAGCAACAGCAGCAGCAGCAGCAGCACCCTCAACAGCACCCTCAACAGCAACAGCAACACCCGCAACACCAACACCGACACCAACTCTACCACCACCAACGACAACAACAGCAACAACACCCACCCATATCCGTTGTCTTGGACGCCGCAGGCATCATCGCCGCCGGCGATGCGCCGATGTTGACTACTCTTTCCCCGACGGTCCTTGTGCCCCCCGCGCGCACCATGGCAGCAGCAGGGCCGCCGTCGACGTACCCACCGCTACCAGCCACCTCGACCCCCGCCACGGCTGCAGCGGCACCCCCGTCGTCATCCTCAACTCCGCCCCAACGCCCGCTGTCGGTCGGTCAGCCCGAGTCACCGGACGGCTGGGCATGCTTTCCTGATTCCAGGCCTGTCGCTGAGGTGACGGAGGCGGCGGCGCAGGCTGATAAGGCGGTAGCAGCTGCTGGGGCGGTGGCAGCGGCGACGGTGGCGGCGGCAGGTGGGGATGCGACGGATCAGGCGATCCAACCGCATCATATTGCTGTGGGCAGGCAGTTCTTGACGAGCAAGGAGTTGAGGCTGGCAGTGGAGACGAGCCTTATGGTCAACGGCCGCGGGCTTGTGTGCAAGAAGGTGATCCCGCGAGCCTCGATGATGATGATGCTGCTCATCATTCATGCACATTTATTTGCACGTTGCTCTTATCTACTGCCTGCTGTAAAAGTATCCACCTCGGATTTGGAGACAAATTACTTGATAATAGACTTGGGATCATTTTTGCAGTCGGTGGAATTGGCGAGTACGATCGTAGTTGTCAGTTGCCGATATTGAAGTCTACCACCACCACCACCAACAACAACAACAACAACAACAACAACAACGACAGCAACAGCAGTAGCAGCAGTAACAGAACACTGGTATCACCAGCAGGTACGTACCTGGTACCTAAGTACAAGTTGGTGCTAATCATGCTCTTGCGGATGAACAGCTCAAACGACTTCCAGTTTACTGCCTGCGTGCACGTACCAAGCTCGACGTTTCCGTACAAAACTACTTGTTTTGTAGGCTTCCGTACAAAACTACTTGTTTTGTAGGCTCACCGGCTCACCTCCCGGGGACGGGGGTAACTTTTTGTCAATTCGAAGTGTTTTTTATGCTTGCTGTCCCATCAAGTACACCAACATGCCTCATTATCATTCGTTTTGGCGCGCCAACCACCGCCGTGGCACCGCAAGCGCACCAGTTGCAACTTCAACCTTCCTTCAAAGACGGCATATATGATATATGGACCCGCTCCCCCTTTCCTCGTGATTGAACCCCGTCAGGGCGGCAGTCGGCAGAAGAAGTTCGGGTGCGCCGGATGTGGCTACCTAGTGCGGGCCGTCAAGGCGAAAGGTGCCACACACGTCCAACAGATCATGATCTATTAATAGATCGTATAGATCCTACCGTGCCGTTATGATATGTGGGGCAGGATCTGTACAGTACAAATCCAACACAGGACACGTGGGCTATGATAGATCAGGCAGGTTATGCGGCTCCCACCCGGCAACATGAGCTAGACCGTACAGATCAGGAATATATCTGGTCTGAAAGACCTAGATCATGAGGTAGGGATCAGTCGTCTGTCCGACTTGTGAAAAGTACAACTACAGCAGTACGTATGCTTCGTATACGTCTTAAAGCAGTTTGCGTTCCCAAAGCATGCTTGACCTCCAGCAACTACGACTGCTGTGCAAGCAGACAACCAGCAACCGCTGCTGCAACAAATGTATAAATTACTTCTCTGACGTTGAAGCCAAGCTACGTAGACGCAGGAGCGATATTAGAGCAGCCAGACAAGCCGGAGGTGACCCCACTGAAGGTGCGGCTGACGTATTCTTCACTTTGCAGCAACCCGACAGACTCCCCTCCCCCCCCCCCCCCCCCCCCCCCCCCCTCCCCTCCCCTCCCCTTCCCTCCCCTCCTCTCGCCTCGCCCCTCTCCCCTCACCTCTCGTCGCGCTTGGTAGGCACCGGCTTGTGGAAAGTATCCAGCGTGGAGATGAGCGACCATCCCGGGTGCATCGGGGGTCGCATGAGGCCGTCGTCGGAGGCGCTGTTGGACGTGGCGGGTGCCATGCGTGTCAATACCTCTGTCCCGGCCGCGGCCCTTAAAGTTCAACTTCAAGAGCAGGTATGTATGGTTTGATTTCTCTATAGCAGTATTTTCTATTTTCCTTCGATGGTATATATGTCATGGGTTGATTATGGTGGTGATTCCACTGCTCCTTGCTCCGAACCTCCCATCCCCCCTCTCGTTGTTCGTCTGTTTGTCTGTCTTCCTGGGCTTTGGTCATTTGGCTACGGGCGGGGCCAACAACAAGTCCCCCCCCCCCCCCCCCCCATCTCTCTCTATAGATAATGTATATCAGGCATATATATATCGTTCTTCTTCTCGCTTTTCTCTCTCTGTCTCGCTCTTTTTATCTCTTTCTCTCTCGACGCGAGTTTATGGCCAAAACCTTTGCACATACCCCCCCAAGATTGGGTGCCAGTAGTATGTGCAGCGGTAGTCGTACCGCCCCTTTGCCCTCCTCGCCTCCGTTCCGTAACGTGATCTGCAATCACGCCGCATGCAATCACGCCGCAAACATCGCATCGTGTATCCTGCTAATGTGATCCTTATTTTTGTTGGTCAGGCCGAAAGGAGGAAAATGAGGTTCGTCACGAAAACGCAGCTGGCGGTAAACCCTAAGACCTAAGAGGGGCCAAGTATCCGATAAATATATGAGTGCTCGTCCGGAGTATTTTTTTTATTTAACCAGTATATACCTCACCAAGGGTTTTCCGCGTATTTGTTGTTGTTAATATACGGGCCATACCGTGCGCTACCACCTCTCCCAACCCCCCCCCCCCCCCTTGCCCTCCCCCCCCCCCCCACCCCCCCCCCCCCCTCCAATGCCTCCCTTCGTTCACCGCTGTTGCCGCTGTATACACACGGACCGCCCGCGCGCACGTACATATGACAGGGTATCGTGGTGAATATTCGCCAGCTGGCTCGAGCGAAGCTGATCTCCGAAAGGAAGCGCAGCAGCGGGAACGAGTCGGAAGGGGGGCAGGCGGCCATCGAAGGAGTTCCCTCGGTTCTGGGCGCTCGCAGGGAGGGTGATGGGGACGGTGGCGGAGCTCCGCGGGCAGAAAAACGGCGCAAGGTGGCGGCGGCCGCGAAGGCGCCAGTGCCGAACTTGTCCCTCGACGACGACGACCAGGTCCGTCCATTTATTGCGGGGTCTGTTTTCTATCTCACCGCACCCGCTTTTTCTGTCAGGGTTGATGTTGGGACTGGGATTAAGATTGGGGTTAAGTTCGGAGTTGGGATTGCGATTGGGTTTGGGGAGCGCAGCTGTGATTGTGCGCGTCGGTAACGTCTGCCGTGCGGTTTATTTCAGCAAGCTCGAAGTGTTCGCAACTCGGACAGAGCATGATCTGATCACGGTGTAGATCATTTACTTCCTCGCCCGCCGGTGTGAGAGGCTGCTGTGCAGGATCTGTGCAGTACAGATCCACCCCAGGAAACACGTGCTATAGATATAACGCAGGTTTATACGGGTCCCACCCGGCAACATGAGCTAGATCGTATCATACAATATCGGGAACATATCTGCCTTGAAAGGTCTACTGCTTATAGATCGTGAGGGGGGAATCGATGATCTATCTGTAGATGATCTATCTATAGATGATACTATTAATATCTATAGATGATATATTTGTAGATTATCTATCTGTAGATGATCTATCTGTAGATGATCTATCTGTAGATGATATATCTGTAGATGATCGATCTGTAGATGATATATCTGTAGATGATCTATCTGTGGATGATCTATCTGTAGAGGATCTGTCTATAGATGATCTGTTCGAGGTGTGTTGTTGGCGTATCGCACACCCGTATGCCCGCGTCGGAGTGCTGGACGATTACGATGCACGCGGATGGATGCCCATCGCCCTCAAGAGCAAATGCGCCGCCGTTCACTATGCCGCTGCCGCTGCTGCTGGTGCTGCTCCTACGTTTTGCCCGACGGCTCTCGCCTCTGCGTCGATCAGATTATTGTTTTTGCTCGTCTCCGACAAATATTAAATCCTCACCGGGGTTTGAAAGTACGAGTAAGGCAGTCGATAAATCCTCTCAACACTCACGGAACTATTATTTCGCGTCCTCAGTACCGTAGTGTACTTGATGCGCACCACATATATACACTCACCCGACACTCTGCTGTCAGCACCAATCCCGAAGAAAGTCGTTAGACTGCTGCCCGATCTTGTACTTTTTTCGTTTTGTGGTTCGCGCCAACGCTGAAGAAACAAGTTCATGGCCAACCTTTCAGTTTTTTTTTTTTTTTTTTTTCGGTTCGCACCGCGCGCTCGCCACGTATCCCTGTCTGCACATGAACACAAAAAAAGTAATACAGCTTTTTGAGGTAGTACGCGACATGTGCTGATAGTTTGGGGGGTAGAAAAAATCAGTCTCAGTTTTTTTTTAGAATCTACGGCCAAGCGTTCATGCTCAGCGAGGTACACGCCACTCTAAACCCTACCTGGTATACAATCGCCTTTAAGAGCCTATGCTCATCGTTGATATCAACAATATACCCGCGACCTTGGCCAAACTAGGAGATTATTAACTGCTGTTTGCGTGGTGTACTTTAAACTTTCTTTCAGCTTAGCAAGCCGCAACCACCGATTTTTCAACCCCTGGTCAACAGATTGCCCAGAAAGCTGTCGACGGCGCGGTCGACCTCCACCGGTTGGAACAAGCGCTCAGGGGCGACCACACGCGGGCGGTGCGCGTAAGGCGGCAGGCATTGGCGCAGCTGAGGTGGGCGGCTGCAGTTTTACAACGTCCCGCTTGTTATATAGCGCTAGCGTTACGTTGGTTGTATGCGTGCCGACAGACCCGCCCCGATCGACTCAGGAGGAATTTGCTACGTGATTGCTAGCGTTACGTTAGTTGTAGCTGTGCCGACCAACCGACCCACCCAGACCGGCTCCGGCTCAGGAGGAGTTCGCTATTTTTTATTTTTATTTTTCCATCCCATTTATTATCTTCGCCCTTCCTTTCTCTCTCTCCTCCCTAGTCGTAACTCAGATCCGGGGTCACAAAGTAGGCTCCTCTCCCTCCTCCCCCACTACGGTTCTTGCCTTGCATTTTTATCGCGACAAGACTTCAGCCTTTTCCTTCCCTTCGKTCGACTCGCATCGGAATTGTGTGTTGATTTATCGGTCGCCCCGACGGTTGGATAATAGTGATAGTTCATACCCTCGAATGCTACGATAGAGCTGCTGTACCATGTTTTTTTTTTAAGGTTCCTCGATTTCTACCCATCGAACCCCCCCGCTTGGAAACTACGGAAAAGACAGAAGACAAAACCACCCCACTGTTTTTGTTTACATGCTATCCCAGCATGGAGCGGTCGCCGCGGAGGAACTTTTTAGACGGCGAACACGCCTTGTCGGGGCTCCCTTATGAGGGCATGGACTTTTCCCGGTGGGTTTAGGGAAGAGTGCGGCGACGAGCGGAATGGAAGGCACTGTTGAGCGTGAGGGTAGGGGACAACGCGAATAAAACAGGCGGGAGCAGGCAGGGGAGGGAGGAGGGAGGGAAAGCGGATGGAGGGCTAGAGGAGAAGAAGAGGAGGGAGGGGAGAGAGAGACGTGAGTGGGGTAGGAGGGAGAGGAGGAGACGAGGGAGGGGGAGGGAGGGGAAGGGGAGGGGGAGCGAGGAGGGAGGGGAGAGTGAGGAGGGGCGAGGGAGGGAGGCAGGGAAGGAGGAAGGGAACGCGGTGGGGGTGGGAAGGGTGTGAGTAGTACAAGGCAGTCCGTTAGCCTCTGGTTAACTTGTCGTCTACGGTTACGAATTATCAGCAGCAGTGTCGTATCACTTTGTGGCAGAAAATACTGGTTCAAACTAAAACCCTCGTAGTCGATTCTAAGCGTTTTCCGTCGCTCCGCCCGTGCCCCCCCCCCCCCCCCCCCCCGTTCCCGCCTCCGATCTGACCGCGCGCGCTCCACGCAACCCTCCTCTTTGTCCTACCTCCACTCGTACCATATCACGTGACAATTGTTTGTGTTTTGCCCCGACTCTGGTTTCAGAGTCTTCGGCAATAACTGCGAGAACGTGATAGGGTTTCTGCCTGTGCCCGTCGGCGCGGCTGGTCCCCTCCTTGTGGACGGCGAGCAGGCGAGTTTCTTGAGTTTCTTGAGTCTCTTGAGTGTCTAGAGTGTCTTGAGTCTCTTCCGGTAGCACTGGGCCGTTACATAGCGCGATGTTGTTGACGTACGGCGTTGTGTTGGCGATGTGTCAAGTGTGCTGATAAGGGTTTGGAGGGCGCAGGTGAGGGTTGTGGAAGGGAACGGAAAAGGGAAGGGGACGGGGGAAAATACGAAAATACGAAAATACGCACCATTGTGTTTTTCTTTAGGAAGGGCGCTAGCTGCTTGCCAGTGGTGCTGGTGAACCTCTTGCAAACCCGGCGTGCTCCGTCCCGGCATTGTAGGGATGCGAGGGTCTACAGTCATACGACTACGGCCATGCATGAATATGAAGTACGCCATGTTATGCGTGTCCAAAACTGAACTACACGCCCGCAATCTCCATTCGACTACAGCACCATCCTCTTCCCCCCCCCCCCCCCCGACTTTCATAAAGCCTTCTGTCGTCTGGTTTGCATTCAGTGGGAATGATTTCGGTCCGCCTGTGTAAACAACGATTATGCCAAGAAGCCGCCGACGGACGCGTGCCTTGATTTGGCACCCCGGAAGGCGGCCGCAGCCGTACGGAAGTTTCATACCGAAGGGTAGGACGAGGGGTTGCCGGTGATGCCCCCCCCCCTAGGAGATCGATGGTGGTCACAGGCGGCGAAACAGGAAGGGGATAGGATTAGCAAAACGTTTCTTTTTACTATATGCAAACAACGTAATGAGCGCCCAAATGTTGGAGGTGTCTCCATTAGGAGTAGGAACGGTGCTCCCTCTCGAAAGGGATGCGTGGTCAATGGTCAAATGACTAAGGCAAGCAACGAATGAGTACGCCCCCCCCCCCAACCCCCGGCAAATGTTGATATGTCGGTGTTTACCGTCGTAGGTCTGCAACCTCCCCGATCCCACCGCGTCCCGACGCCAACGTGCCAACGTGCCAGGTGTGGGTACCGCTCGCGACTACCGAGGGAGGTCTCGTAGCGAGCGTGAACCGGGGGTGCCTAGCCATTTCGAAGGGAGGCTATGGAGGGGCCAGGACGGAGGTTGTGGACGACGGCATCACGAGAGCGCCTTGCATCGCTATGCCGGACATTCACCTCGCCTTCGAGCTCCAGCAGGTGTGAAGAATCACTGCTGTGCTTGTGTTTGTGCGGTGCTGTACTGGGCTGGGCTGTGCTGGGCTGTGCTGTGCTGTGCTGTACTGTACTGTACGGTACGGTACGGTACGGTACGGTACGGTACTGTACGGTACGGTACGGTACGGTACGGTACTGTACGGTACTGCACCGATACAGCAGCGGTCCTTGCGCGTTGGTACTAGGGGTAGGACCGATCGGGGGGCATACATATCAGGGCTATACGAGTGGTACCCTCCAACCAGTTAAGACCAGTTTAGACCGGTAAGCGTTACGCCAGCGCGCACATCTCTGCGTGTCACGCTGAACGTTCCGCGAACCCTTGCCTGCCCAACGCCGCCATCCCTAACTGCGTGCCTGCAGTGGGCGGAGCGCAGGAGCGGGGAGGACGCGGGGTTCCCCGTACTTTTTAACGCCTTCCAGTCTACCACGAGGCATGGGCGGCTGACGTCGATCAAGGCTTCCCTGGCGGGACGCCTGGTCTACCTGCGGTTCAAGTGCACCACAGGTGGGCGCAATGGTCGTATGTATGGGGGTCATCCTCAACGATGTTTTCTACTGCGTTAGGGGCTCTATACTCAGCCGAAACTGATTTCGAGAAAATGTGTAGGTTTAATCCCATGGACACACCCCACGGCCTATAGGTGTAAACAAAGAAACAAAATGAATGATGGGGCATGCCGTTATTGGGTTTGCAGCATAAATGGCATGCCCTTATTGGGTTTGAACGATAAATGGGATGCCCTTATTGGGTTTGTAATAGTGATATGCCTTGTTGGGTTTGCAATATAAAGGGCATGCCCTCATTGGGTTTGCAATAGTGGCATGCCTTATTGGGTTTGCAACATAAATGGCATGCCGTTGTTGGGTTTGTAACGTAAATTGTATGTCTTATTGGATTGGCACCATCAATGACATGGCTTATTGGGTTTGCAATATAAATGGAATGCCGTTAATTGGGTTTGCAACATAAATGGCATGCACTTATTGGGTTTGCAACATAAATTGCATGCCCTTATTGGGTTTGCACTGTAAACGGCATGCCCTTATTGGGTTTGCAACATAAATGGCATGCCCTTATTGGGTTTGCAGCATAAATGGCATGCCTTATTGAATTTGCAACGTAACTGACATGCCTTGTTGGGTTCGCAACATAAATGACATGTTTCATGGGTTTGCAACATAAATGGCACGCCTTATTGGGTTTGCAACATAAATGGCATGCCCTCTATTGGGTTTGCAAGATAAATGGCATGCCTTTATTGGGTAGTTCCTGAAATATTTTCGGCTCCATCATAAAGTGCTGCCTCTATCAGCACGCGTCCAGTGGCCGGATGGGGGTCCGTTCTCGAACGACTCGATTCGTTGAAGGATTTTATTAAAGAAGCACAAAAGACAGCCGCCCATGTAAAGTCAACTAACTGGAGATTGTTCAGCCGATCGGCCTGCAATAAAAACGATGGTGTTTTGTTTTGTTTTGGGGGGGGGGGTGGGGGGGGGGGAGGGGACAACGACGGAATGACTGGCTGCGTGGAGTGGATTCGCAGGGAAAATGGTTTGTTCATCTGCTGGGGAGTTGAATCTGGGTGGCTCACAGCAGTAAAGTGGGTCTAAACGTCTCTGCTGGTTTATTGGGTCGCTTGGTGTCACTTCTCGGTTTTCACCCCCCCTTGGCAACTACTGTAGAGAGCTAAGTCGACCTGTACGGCAGGGCGAGGATGACAGTATTCGTGCTTTTGTCATACGTACCTGCTCGGAATTTTCTCATGGCTGTGCGGACAGTACACTTTCCGTTCTGGCTTTTTTTGTTTTGTTGTTGTTTTTTTTTTGCACATGGGCCAGGCACTGGGATCTCAATCGCAACCCCCTCGTGGCCCGCTCCTGAACCCCCCAACGTCTACCAGGCGACGCCATGGGCATGAACATGGTCAGCAAAGGGTGCGAGGCCGCTGTGCGGGAAATTCAGCGACGCTTCCAACAGGCGAGGCTGATATCGCTTTCGGGCAATATGTGCACCGACAAAAAGTCTTCTGCCAGGAACTGGATCGAGGGAAGAGGAAAATCTGTCGTGGTGAGGCTGAAATTATCGCTCGTAGTTCTTGCCCGTGTTGCGCCGAAGACGCCGTCCGCCACCAGCCGCTGCTGCTGCAAACCAAGAAAACCACACGGTAGGCCTCGATTAAGCCTACCACTCGGCAGTGAGCAATATCGTGTACCTCTGCTGTGCCCGGCGCAGCTATGCACGTCAAGCTGAGGCACTCGAAAGTGGGCAGTCTCTCTCCTGTACCCTTGCCTCTTATGGCAAATAAACGTCGGTAGAGCCCATGACTATTAAAAGGTTAATTCCGTCGGTCGACAACAAAACTCATGTTCCTTCCTTTCTGTATTTTACTTACTGTAGAAATATTATGCATTCGGTGTGTGTCTTCTGACGGCAAAAAAAAAACGTTTTCTTGCGGGCAAAACGACTTGAACGACCTTCAGCTGGGTGGCCGCACGTTGACGGCTGATGTTGCTGTGAAAAGAAATACAACAGTTGTGGTCCCTCTATAGCCCCGGTATGTGCCAGCGAGAAAAACCGGCGCTTTAGCGGCCACCGGCGCTACGTACTCCGGATTGGGGAATATATAGGTTTTAGTATGGAAACGGAAAACTGTGCCAAGCGATTTCACCGGCGCTACTCAACCAGCGCTATAAAGGGACCACTAGTACTGTATGTATTGCATCGCCCGCCGACGTATATAACGTCTTTGGTAACCCGAGATAACGACCAAAACAGTGATAACCCCGGGTATTATCAAGACCCTCTACGAGCAGCGTGAACGCCCATCAGTACGGGCAGCAGGGATGATGTAGGACCACGTTGCGCCCGCGCCGTACGAGTCCTTGCACTACTGTAAATCGGACACCAACCATTGTGTGATATATTGTGTGATATGATCCCCCAATGACGTGGTGACCGTAGCTGTGATCGTCATTTCTATCGTCATATTATTCTCCCGCTGAAGTCCCAGGAAGGTTAACTAAAGTTGTTTTTACCGCCAGTCGCCAGAAACAAAACTTTTTTTTTAACAACTATACGGATATCCATGCTTCGAACCGCGTTTTCAGTGGGAAGATTCGGGAGTCAATGGATACGATAGCTGGTCCTTTGGCTAGTTGGTTGGAGAGGTGACATCACTCCGAAGCGCAGATGCTTCCCCCCGCTAGGGTTCCTCTCGCTATGACCAAGGAAAGGGGTTGCAGGCTGCCTGACGCACGCGGGCAGCTGAACTACTGCTGTAGTCCCGGACATGGAGTTCCATCGACGGGGCGGGGACCCTCCGTGCGTTTAGCGATGAACCCCCGTGATGGTAACAGCGCCGTAGGTTACGGTTGAACGCACGTAATCGTTGTTTGTCAGGGGGGAGTCCGAGCGCAACGACAGAGGGGGTGCAACGATAGACTTATGGCGTTTTCGTTCCGGCGTTCTGTCCCGGCTTCCTGACTTGTTTCAAGCAGCCCTCTGCGCGATAAAAATCAAGGCAAGGACCGTAGTAGGGGAGGAGGGAGAGGAGCCTACTTTGTGACCCCGGATCTGAGTTACGACTAGGGAGGGAGAGATACAGAAGTGCGAAGATAATAAATGGGATGGAAAAAATATATATATACATACGTATATACGTTCCCGGTTCGGTTCACCTCCGTTTCGAACGCTGCGAGAGAGACCCTGAGTCGTCCGATTTTCGGTCGCGACTGTTGTCGGTGCGTTTTTCGCGTATTACAGGTGGAGGCAATTTTGTCGGCGAAAACGGTTTCATCCGTTCTCAAGACCACCGTGAGTAGGATGGTGGAGTGCAACATCGCCAAGAACTTGGTCGGCTCCGCCATGGCCGGGAGCATCGGAGGCTTTAACTCTCACGCCGCCAACGTGAGGACTTTTTTTTTTTTTTTTCGTGTCGCGTGCTACGATAGAGGCAGCAGTTTTGGGCTGAAACGCTTTCTGAACGATCGGGCTCCTTGCCCCAAAGCTCGTCGGTCTTTCATCCTTAGGGCCCATCTTAACGAATATAAAATAAATTCAATTTGGGGAAAATAACATTCAAATTCGCTTTTCATTGGTCAACACACGCACCAGCACCCCCCAAGGTCCTAATCTTTGGTGCTGGTGCGCGTGTTGACCAATGAAAAGCGTTTTTTTTTTTTTTTTCCGTTAAAACGGGCCCTTAGGTCGCATTATTTTTCATTTTTCACTTAGGCCTTGGACTTTTGTTCGTCGGGTACGTAGCACTTTGATTGTCTTCCAAAATCAGTGTTTGGATGAGGTGTATATAGAGCTCTCCTCAAGTGACCATCCTCAGAAAAAAAGATGGGGCACCTCTACCGTACATAGCGTGCGTCTCGTGGGGCTTTCCTATACAAGGAGCATTCGCGTTCGTCGCGAGCGGGCTCGTAGACATCTTGTAAACAAGGAGAGCTTGCCTAACTAAAGAAAGCTTGACGGCGTTCAGTCACACTCCTGTAGCTCGATTGTTGCCTCGGAGCCTTGGAAGGTGTTCTGTGCATGTTCGAGAATATTCTATAATAGCGACTGGGAATGTCGCAGTCGATAGGTGAGCGATCATGGGCCCCCAAATCGTGAATGCCTTCCCCCGGGTCCCCGCCGCACTATTAATAGTCCCTAGGCCATGTTTTGCGGACTTGTGATCATAAAATGGTCGGGACGCCTGAGAAAGCTGCCACCTCTATCACCATCAACCCGCCCGCTGTGTTTGTTACGAGCAGTGCCCTTGCAGACCTCAACCATGCCCCCCCCCCCGGCCGCCTCTACCCAATTTAACCGCCTTAACGCGCTTGACGTTTTGTTTGACGCTGTTTTTGTTTCGGGTGTACATTATTTTTATGTTCTGTTTTTTTGTTCGAAATGCGTGAAATGTCAGCTTGTTAACGCTGACCACGGCGTCGCTGTCAAGGACGAACTACAGGTGCACTCGTACCATCAATCGCTCCTGAAGCTGTCAACATATTTTTGATTGGTTGAAAAACCGTCGAACCTTTGATTTTTGTTTTGAAACCGTCCTTCGGCATTCTGTCGGTCGCGAAAATCTCCCTGCACCTGCAGGTGGTCGCCGCCGTTTTTCTGGCCACCGGACAGGACCCCGCTCACACGGTCGAAGGAAGCAACTGCATCACCCTCATGGAAGAGGTGCGAGCGGGTGACCAAGCCACTTGCGGCGGCCGTCCGGGTGACCTCCGCGTGTCGGTGACCCTGCCGTCGCTGCCCGTCGGCACCGTGGGCGGGGGAACAGGCCTCCCTCCGCAGTCCGCGTGTCTGCAACTCATGGGGTGCTACCCTTCCGAGGGTGGTGGCCCTGGCCCTGGCCCTAGCTCCGCGGTGTCTGAAGCACCGGAAGGCTCGAGCGCGGTCTACCCTAGAGGTGGGGCCGCCCCTAACAACAATAGTAGCAGTGCAGGTGATGGTGGGGGTACCAGCGCTCAGTTCAGCGGGGGTGGGGGTGGTGGTGGCGGCGGTGGGGGCGGCGGCGGCGGCGGCAGCGGCAGCGGAGGAGGCGGCAGCTGCCAACGCACGGCAATCAACCTCGTGGCGGAAGTGGCCGCAGCCGTCGCCGCGGCGGCGGAGGCAGAAGAAGCCGCGGCGGCGGAGGCGGAAGAAGCCGCAGCCGCAATTTCTCTCCTTCCGGGTGCAGGCACTGCGATGGCCGCGGCACCCTCACCTCTGCCACCACCACCGCCACCACCACCACCAAATGTTTCTGTGGCGGGGGTATATGCCGCCACGAAGACAACCCCAGGAAATGGCAAAGGCTGGGCGCCGGAGGACTTCGTGAGGGTGGGCGATGCGGGCTCCGGAGCAGCACCGGAGTCGCACGGTACTTCGCCGCCACCAGCTGCCACGCGCAACGCGGAAACGGGTGCTAGGCGCCTGGCGCGCGTGCTTGGGGCGGCGGTGATGGCCGGAGAACTGTCCTTGTTGGCGGCCCTGACATCGAACGATCTCGTGACCGCGCACATGGCTCTGAACAGAAAACGTACGGTTGGTGCTGGTGCTCCTGCTCCTGCTCCCAGGACGAATGCGAGAGCGGAGGGTGCATCAGTCTCGACCGTCGTCACCTCTGAAGCCGGATCAGCTAGCGCCTTCTTGGGAGGGGCGAATCCTTCATGGGGCTCGGGTGGGGGCGCAAGCGGGAGCGCTGGCGGGAGTGCTGCCGGGAGCGCGATGGTTGGGGTTCAACAAGGGGCAGACCTCGACGGTGGCAGGGGCCGCTGGAGTGGCAGCACCGATATTTTGTGGAAGGCGTGTGCTAGGCCCTCACCTGTGCAGCAGCCCCCCGTGCAGTCGCCTGTACAGCCAGAGGCGGTGCAGATAAGCGGAGCGCAACCGGCGCCAATACAGCAGTCGAGCGTAGTGCAGGCGCAAGGGGCGACGCAACAACCAGATCCGGCACAACTGTTAGCCTCACGCTTGGGGCAAGCGGCGCTGGGGGGCGCGGGGGCGCAGCCGATGCAGCGAGGCGGCCTGGCGGCGATGCACGCAGCCGTGCAGGCGGCCCCGAGGATGGACGTGACGCGCGAGCAGCGCGAGGAAGCCGCGGAACGTTCTTCCGAGTCGTCCGCGCAAATTTAACAGGCCGCCGCTAGTGGCACGAGTGTACTACGAGTCGTACGCCGTTCAGAACAACGCCATGTCCTTATAGAGGCGCTTTTTAAGCGGGCGAACGTATGAACACACGCCTATGCCAGGTGTAATTTTCACAACCAGAGTTACCTTTTCTTTCGTTCCGTGTAGTCCGGTTTCCGAGCCCGGAGTTCCATCGCTCGACCCTTACACGAGTCCCCATCGTCGTGCATGAGAGCAGACCCACGCGGCGATAGAATGCGACACGCAGGTGGCCGTACTGCTGTGGCGATATGCCCTCCGATAGAATAAACTTCCCTGATTCATGTTTTTACGTGAGGCGACTTATGATTGTCGGGAGGCTAGCCAGAGGCAAGGATGTATTCGCGCCCGTTTTCGATAAGAATCGGGGATTTTTAACGTTTCAGCCGTTCGTTTGTTCTGTCGGTTAAGGTCTCGTGCGTTTAGTGGAGTCTGAGGACCGAATAGACTAGACGGCCAGCCCACTGGTACAGGGTAGAGTAGTAGCCGGTATGAAAACTTGAGCTGGTATCGATCGGTTCTTGCGTTGTACCAATATCATAGAGAGCAAAATAGATATGCCCCCCCCCTTCCCTCCTTTCCATCCAAAGACTGGCAAGCTCCCGCACCTCAAGCTGAGCTTCTCTCGTGTCTACAGTTGTAAATGTTACCCGGGGTTTGGTGGTTCGAGGAACTTAGGAGGACCTTCAACGATCTGGCCGTACGCCAATTAATTGCAGATAGACAACAGCGTACCTGCGGAGTGTTGAAAGTGTTTTGTCGTCGAAGAGTAGACGTTAAGTCGGGTTTTAACGCCTAACGGGGTGGTTTAGACGCGAGAACCCCACTGAGGTGAAATTGTAGTGCATTGTTGGGTATCTTAGTGGGGTCGCCCACGCTACCACCACTTAGACCGTCGAGGGCCTTGTGTCGGCATCTCTTCTACGTGACAGAAAATCCATTGCAATCGACGTGGATGACACCCGCCTGGCTCCGGCCGTTATTTTGTCTTCGCTTGTAAAAAATAGCCCCCGCTGTCAAGCGAGAGCGCTTTTCCCACGCGCACGCCTCCAAAACGGTTAAGCTGAACTCCCTCTGCCAATTTGTGCCCATCGATGGCGATATCATCCATCGATCGCATTTCACGTTGGCAAGCTACCCCTTCTTCAATGCGCTCAAACCAGTTTTTCTACGTGCTGAACACCCATTTTAAGAGGAAAACTACTTGAAAATAGAGTGGGTGGTTTTTGCAGTAACGAAAGGGTCGACCAGTCATTTCATTTTGATTCCGGGTATCGGGTGGCGCGTGGTTATCCGTGTGTGACGCAGGCACCTTGTCATTAAACGTTTTAAGCCATTGTTTTTTTCAGGGAGCGCTTCATTTTTTCCGCTGTCAGTGCCCCACAGGGCTTCCCTGTTTGGCAGGCCCACCGGCCGCTGTGTATCGATTGCGCATTTCGTTACCGCGCACCAGGCATTGGACTTAATCGCACAAAGCGAAGAGGACAAAACAAATCACGTGCCGTCCTGAAAACAAAATGACCCTGCCCTGAACACAAAGCTAATCACATGCCGTCCTGAAAGAACTTGGCGCTGGCCTGAACCCTCTCAGCAGCGTTCGGCCTCCCCTTCTTGTCGAAAACCGCGTTCTCTACTTCGTCGTTGGACGGGTTCTGCTCCCAGGACCCGAGTAGCTCCCGCGTCCCCGTAGCCTCTCCGATGAGGAACAATCGCCAGGGGCCAGGGTAACAGTACAGGAGCCGCAGCTGCGTTCAAGACGCACGAAGATCAAAGTCGTGGGAGTAATGGTGGTGGTTAGAGTTGGTGGTGGTAGTGGTGGTGGGGGGGGGATGCACATGGTATAGGGGTCGGGTTAACTGCTTGTCTACCACGCGAAGGTGGGGCCAATCAGACACGACGTGCATCGCATGTCTTATCACGTGGTCACTAACTCTCATGCCCTATCTGGGGGGAGGGAGGGAGGGAGGGGTCGATCCCTCCACCCTGAAGCGGTTTGTGTGGCTCGGCCGAAGGCGATAACGACAGGAGCGGCGAGACGCCCGACGAAACAAAAATGGCACGTGCGCATCGAGCTCAGGTGTATAGGCTCTTACCGAACGTAAAGTGTGGCTCAGGCAGCGAGCATAGGTGCTCACAATGGCACCGACGACTTGACAAGCGCCGCGTGAAAAGAGTACAAGACTGGAGGCGAGACGCTTTGTTGATGGCAAGGCGCGGTGCATCGTGGAGCCGCCTTTACCGCAATTCTGAATTATTATATAGGATAAAGTATAGAAATCGGGGACTTGGTTGTGGCCCGCGTGTGGTTCCAGTGTTATGAGACCGAATATTTCGAAAAACGCCGAAAACACTACTTTAGACACTAACCCTAACCCTAACCCCAACCCTGCCCGACCCTTACGAGCTTTGTCTCGAAAACATCAGGCGTTTTTTTTCTAAATTGGTCGACCACGCAAAAAAGGTATATAATAAAATATTCCCCGATTTCCATACTTTATCCTAGATAATAATGCAGTGGTGTGGTAAAGGCTACTGGCATCGTGGTAGGATTGGACCGGAGACTCGACGCCAACACAACGCTTCAGGAACGCGCTAGAACGAAAAAGATGCCGTCGGATTTCGATGCGGAGGGGAGGGCGGTCGATCGTCCATCCATCTAAAACCTTGAACGGCTGCGCAAGATACCGTAATCATGCGAAGGTTCGCACCCATCGAAAGGTTGGCACCCATCGGAGAGATAGCACCGGGGTGCGATAAAAAACACAAGGTAGAAACATTTAATCGTGTTTTCGCACCCCCATCGGAGAGATCGCACCGGGGGTGCGCCAAAATAGAAGAACGGCATTATTTAATTGTGTTTCCGCACCCCCATCGGAGAGAACGCACCCATCGGAGAGATAGCACCGGGGTGCGATAAAAAACACAACGCAGATAACATTTACAAACGCGATCGCACCCGGTGCGAACCTTCGCATGATTACGGTAACTACCAGAGAGTACCAGAGAGCATACAGCTTCCTTGGACCGTCTCAACATAACACGCTACAAAAGGGAACACTTCGTCGTACAGACGGGAAAAAAGCAAGGGAAAGAGCTACCGGGTCTCACCGTGTAGCCGTACACCACCAAGCTCTGGAGCGAGTACGTGAGTTCAAAATCCGAAAGCGCCTTCTCAGCTTCTCCAGCCCCGAACAGACCGAAGTCTGAAACGCTCTTCCACGCAGGGTTCACGAGCGCTACAAGGCGGGAGCCGGCACCCGTTGTCACCTGCCCTTCGCGGCGGTGGCATGCATGGCGGCGTTTCGGGAGGTTGGAAAGATGCTTGTGGGGCCATTTATTGAAACTCGCGGCTGCACAGCGCATCAAAAACGAGGCTGTTTAGGGTTTTTAGAACGGCACCCACGCTTTCGAGGACGAACTACTTGAAAATACGGTGTGTTCATTTTTGCAGTAGTATAAAGGGTTAAGTCTTGACAGAGAACGAAACAAAATACAGTGGGGTACCCACTCCAAGACCATCCGGTTTAAGCCTTTTCGGGAGATAAGACCAGGTAGAATACGTACAGTAGGGTTGTCACGAAAAACAATCTACTTCGAATTTGCATGGGATATTTCTTTCAGGACTCAAAGATAAGACCACGTAAAAAGTCGTTGTCACGGAGTGGTCTTAAAGCGGGTACCCCACTGTATCGTAAAACGGCATTTTTTTGCACGTCACCTGATTCTGCAAAGAGAGGGTATCCGTGGTGGGGAAGATCATCGCCGAAACGTCGTCCTTGGCCTCCTTGCACTGCAGCTGCATCAAGCCCACCGCGTCCGACTCGTCGAGGATCTGCTCGACCACCGTGGCACCCTAGTCGGGAAAAAAAAAACGAGGAAATGAAGGCGAGGTGAAGCACGAGAAAACGAACGGTCTTTTTGCTGGTACACCGCCGAGCCGTTTTGATAAACACATTTACTCCAAAAACGTCAGCTTTGAGTTCTTGACTGAATCGATTGGTCGATATAGACTCAGTTTAGGAAGCTTAAGCTTGCGTGATACATCGGGCGTGCGTGTTCTATATTCCCCGTGAAGGAAGCAGGTCGGTGACTGCCTTGGGGTAATTACTAAGGATTTTAAAATTGGCAAGCGGTACTATAGTAGCAATTGGCGGGGGGGGGGGGGGACTTCGCACTTCGTCTGCACTTCGCACTTCGTTCGCTTTGCTTTTTTTTGGCGCGCGACGCGTACACTCGAACCGATTCAGACACGCTCGGGACTGATAGAGGCCCGCTATTTGTGCCGACCGTCCTGTGCTATTCGTGTCGAAAGCCGTGCCGAGATCGGAGAGCTAGGCCATAGTGACTGCCCTAAACTGTTGCCAGTGCCAAATTGTGTCACTGGGATTTCTCGGCAGTAGAGCAAACTAGCAGTAGTATATAGCAACGATGAGCATCACCACCGGCAACTCTCAAGCAAATATGTCGGGAGACATGTCAAGCAAGGCAAAACATGCGCTGTCAAGGGTGTAGGGTGGAGTGTTCCACACTAAAAACTAGTTGTTTGGTGACAGTCACGGCATGTCAAGGCTGTCAAGGGTTGAAAGTGAAGACCACATTTCTCGGCAGTAGAGCAACAACGGTGATGATCGGACGAGAAGAGGAAGACCATCATCGCACACAACTAAAAAAGCAACCAGCACACACACCACCATCACCAGCAAACACCACAACGACGACCATCACCACCACCGCCACCACCCCTGCCCCACGAGCCGCAGGAGCACCAGAAGTTGTTGTTGCTCGTAGTGGCTGGTGGTGGTTGGTGGTGGCTTCGTCCCGTGGTTTGGTGGTGGTTCCTGGTCGCACTCGTTCAGCAGCAGCAGCATGTTTTTTTTTTTTTATGATACATCCGTACACCAGACCAGCGCTTGCCATATATTCCAGAACACTGCTGCTGCTGCTGCTGCTGCTTTTTTTTTTATGTCGGGAGACATGTCAAGCAAGGCAAAACATGCGCTGTCAAGGGTGTAGGGTGGAATGTTCCACACTAAAAACTAGTTGTTTGGTGACAGTCACGGCATCTCAAGGCTGTCAAGGGTTGAAAGTGAAGACCACATTTCTCGGCAGTAGAGCAACAACGGTGATGATCGGACGAGAAGAGGAAGACCATCATCGCACACAACTAAAAAAGCAACCAGCACACACACCACCATCACCAGCAAACACCACAACGACGACCATTCACCACCACGCCACCACACCTGCCCCACGAGCCGCAGGAGCACCAGAAAGTTGTGCTGCTCGTAGTGGCTGTGTGTGGTTGGTGGTGGCTTTCGTCCCGTGGTCTTGGTGGCAGGCAGGTAGTGTGATGGCTGATATCGATCGTGATTGTTGTGTCCGAACAGGAGAAGACCATCATCGACACAACTAAAAAAGCAACCAGCAACAACACACCCACATTCACCAGCAAACACAAACAACGACGACCATACACCACCAACTTGCCAACCGTACCCTGCCCCACTGAGCCGCAGGAGCACCAGAAGTTGTTGTTGCTCGTAGTGGCTGGTTGGTGGTTGGTGGCGATTCGTCCGTGGTTTGGTGGTGGTTCCTGGTACGCACTCGTACAGCAAGCAGAGCAGCATTTTTTTTTTTTTTTGTCCATGCCCATTTCTTATCTGCTGCTGCTGCTGCGTTGCAGAAAACAAAAAGACCAAAAACAACGATTTCTGAAATGAACAGATTTTACGAAATACGAGCAAAAAGACATACAAAATAAAACGAATTCTGAAATGATTCGATTTCTTAGTGTGCCATTTTCTCTGTACGAAGGTTTTTGCGCTGACGCACCATCGCTTAACCCATAATGTTGGTGGGTGGTGTTGGCTGATGTGGAGACATACCAGCTCACGGGACCAACCGACCTGTACCGTATACATCTTCAATACGAGCAAAGATCATACTAACAACAATTGATGCAATGATCGTGTTTTGTTATACCTGGTCTTGGTATTTTTTTGTTCGAACTAATTTTGTAGCACTGCTCGTGTATACTGTGTAAATGTGGGGGTGGTGTTGGTATTGTGGGACAACCAGCCAGCGACCAACCGACCAACCCAGTAACATCTCTCAACCACAACGCACACCCACAACTTACTGCCGCAGTAACAAAACAGGTTTATGTGCTGACACCAAATCGCTTAACATAAAAAACGATCCCATCAATACAATTATTGAGGAACACAGCAAAAGGGAAGAGCCGCCAACGCAGTAGCTTAATGCATTAGGAGTTTGACCACTTGAAGGCGCTCTGCCACGTCCTCATTCCCACCGTTCTTGTATATATANGACGAGCAGACAGACAAACCTCAATATTAAGGATTCTTTAAATAAAGCCACGCTGCGGCAGCTTTCAGAACTGTTTTTTGTCCGTTTGTGTCCGTTCGCGACCAGGGGGGTACACCCCCACGGGCACGTACCCAACCCATTAGGAAGAGCATCTATTGATGCTTCGAAGGGCTTCGCCCTTCTCAGCATCAAGTATCTCCTCATTATGAAGAGCATCTATTGATGCTTCGAAGGGCTTCGCCCTTCTCAGCATCAAGTATCTCCTCATTATAATGAACCAACTACGACTAGCCAACTAAGTCAGTTATTAATAGTTGCCAACTAAGACAGTTAGTTGGCTGCGTCACCAGCCAACTATATAACAACTACAGTAGTACCGGTAACCGGGAAGTCCAGTCAACTCGCGGCTCTATTGGTTGATGACAACCAACGACAACGAGTGAATGATCCCAGGAGCCGGCACCAAGAGCAGAAGCAGGTGTTCATGAGATCGACGTACGTATCTCGATACAAGAGGTCTCTGACTACTTAAAAAATAGGGTTGGTGTGATACGTACGTCAGGTGTTTGGTTGGACAACTGGAAATCCGTACCAGGTACGATGAAAAATGGCTTCAGCCAGCTCGATACGGGTCCCCCCCTCAAAAAGGCGCGGTCAAAATTAGAAACTCTAGCTTCAAAGCACAGGAGTATACGTAAGGGCTTGGCGCTTTGCCCAGCCGCGGTGGTCTGTTTATGAGCGTGTACGAGATGACACCGACACCAATCTCGGCCTACCAAGTACCTGGTAGGGTTTACAATAGCACCCCGGGTACCCCGGGTACCTGGTGCATGTTTCGACGTGTTTTGGCGATGATGTTCCATAGGTTTACCTTCCACAAGGCGCCTGTCGCTTGTTCCACCTGCTGATTGTTGCTCAGAGGAAGTTCCGCACCTGCCCAGATATCCTTGCTCTCCACACCACCAACACCCTCACCATCGCGGCCAGCACCCTCGCCACCGTCCCCAACAGTAGCATCGTTCGGCGTCGACCGTCGCCTCGTGTTCCCTCGAGGCCCACCGCTGAGCGCAGACTGCTCATGATCATGACGAGTATCAGCAGTACCCCAAGGTTGTGACGAACGTGTACGTTTGACACATGATGATGCTGCGGATGCCGTTTTTGATACAGCTAAATTTCCTCCTCCCGCAGGAACGAATGCGCCAACATGTGGAGCTAATGCCACGAGCAGGAGGGCTAGCACGGTGACGGGGTGAGTACCGCGGCGGTTCCCGGTAGGGGAGTGCCCAGCAGGTAGCACCATCCCACAGCAGTTCGTTCTTGTTTGACAGTCCGTTTTTGAACTACCGCGGGAGTTCCACAAGAAACAAAAGGCGAAAGGTGCCGGTTCGCGTGAAACCGTTGATCACGAGTAGACCAGTTTTTCATTCGTTCTTGTGGAATTTGCGCCGCTTGCCTCGTAGTAATCGCACCGCGCGCTGCCGCGTGCCGCCGCTATGATTTGCCCCTTGGCGTCCTCGATGCCAAAGGCTGCACAGAAAGGCTGGCTGACCTGCGGCTGTGCGTAGTCTCCTTGTCTGAACCAAGTGGCCAGGGACAAGGGAGACAACGGTCAGAGCAAAAACAGGGCCCTAAAAGATTTACTGCAGATTCCCTTATATACAAGTCACTAAAATATAAAGGCAGCAGCTCAGCAGGGAATACCCTCACAAGAGCAACATGCCGGCGCCCAGGCCGGCAAGGGCCGGCATCCCTGGGAGGTCCCTCAGCGCGAAAGCCGGGGGCGAAGCCGGGGCACACGGGAAAAGCAACGCTCTCCAGCAAGACGAAGACCACTTGCAGGTGTTTGGCTGACATGTCGAGAAACATGACGCACACGATACAGCTTCTACCAGTACTGTTTACAGTAAAATCTTCAAATCATATTCGAGTGCAGTATGTACTGTAAGTACTTTACAAGCACGCGAGCTACGCTGACTGGTCGTGGTTCCCCAGAAAACGTATACCTGGTATGTTACGAGGGAACATACTGTAGGTGGTGGAGAACTTTTGTCAAACACACATGCCTCGCTCACTGGGATAGTTGGGGTCATACTTCTAGGATCGCGTTGCTCCCGTGCCGTACGACCCCTTGCATGGCATCACTCGGACGCCAACCATTGTATGATACCATCCCCCAATAAGGCTGTGTAAATCGCTACTTTTTAGCGTCAATGTTCCCCGCTCAAGTACCAAAGGGGGCAACCCCGCCTGTATATGTGTGCACCACGGCAGGCGATGAAGCAGAAAGTGGAAACGTTGCAGGCGGATCTGAGCCGGCGGCAGGAAAGCTACATCCGACGCGAGCGAGCCTTCAACATGCGAATAGACGAGCTGGAGGATGAAGTCGGAAGCTTAAAGGTACGAGTACGTACAAGCAGTACCTCACACATAACAAGGGTAAACCGTATACGTATGCACAATCTATTGAGGTTGCCTAAACGCTGTGCCTTGCGTACAGCAGGGTCCATGTTTTCTTCGGTCTGTTTTGTCCGTGTTACATACTCGTACCCTGATCTTCACCTTCGCGGACAACATGTTGACGGGCCGCAAGGAGCATTCAACGATCTTCTGGACAAACCGTGGTCGCAGGTGTCCGTCTACCCCCCCCCCCCCCCCCCGGTACATAGTGCTCGTACTTCTTTGAATGGAGTGGAAATGCTGGTAATTACCTGAGTACGGGTATTGGGGTCGTATTTGGAGTACTTGGGAGGCGTGCCCGTATCTTAGATGGAAACCAAGGGTTTCCAAGGCGAGGCAAACGAGCCTCTAGCCTCTCAGTCTTCTATAGTTATAGCGCGCAGAGGGGTTGCTCTGCACGCGGGTCCCAGTGACACTTCGCCACCATCGATAGAATCGTTTGACGCGCTTACAGCAGTACGAGTGTACGAGTACGCACTATTGTGTAGCACGAGTACTGCTGTACTGAATAATATATTATCACGTATCCGTACTTTTCCATGATCGACGGCCACAGCGATGATGATGTTGCTACGACGTACTGCACTACTACTGTGTGTCGTCTGTGTGTCAGTGGGTCTACCCCCTTCATCTTGCTGCCAAATGATTTGTACTCGAAGAACAATAACTACTGGCTGTTGTGCCTGTCTGCACTGCTGTGCTGAATCCTTCTGCTGCTTACTTACTACGCGTATTAGACGTCTGACGACGCACTCCGCTACTTGGCGCTTCTATCGCATCGATATAATCCATAGTAGTAGAGAGAGGCAACAATCCTTTTGACTCGCACACGGGGTTTGTCGGCTGGGCGGTGAGCGGGTTGGGGCGCTGCCCCGACCCGCTCCCCGCCGCAAAGTCTGTGATGTGTGGCGACAAGAATACTCTTCTTGCACTTGACGGGCTGTACGAATACTACGTACGTACTGCATTCAATTCGCCATCAATCGCATCATTCGTAAATATTCCATTCCGTGTGTGTCCGTACGAGTACGAGTACAGTACCGGCCCGCTCATAAGAAACCAGAAATCGGGCTGAGGCTTACTTTCTTATTGTAGAAAGGGGTGTGTCCCGCACTAACTTCAGTATAATAGCTGTCGACTTTCTTATTTCCCCCGAACTGTTTAGGCTGAGTTTCTTGTAGGGCACTTTCTTGTGGGAGGGCCGGTAGTGTACAGCATGTCAAGATGTCAAGATGTCAAGTATGTTATGTCGAGCGGCGTAACTTGTTGTGTCGTTTCATTTGGCGTTACATTTCGCACGAACATCATGGATCATGGACCTGGACCACACCATGGATCATGGATCATGAAATCGTGGATCGACTCGGACTCTCTCCCAAGGCATGGACCATGGGCCATAGAAATCATGACGATTGATTGTGTGCTTCGGATCACACACCCGAACGCCGTCTGACCCACTCCGCTTCCTGGCAATTCCATTCAAACAATATTGCGCGGACACGCATACACAGGGTTGCCAGCTGGGCGGGGCACGGGGTCGGGGCTGCGCCCCGACCCGCTGCCCGCCGCCTCGCCTGTGAAGTACTATGTATTGTTGTAGCTTGTACGCAGCTATGCCTGGTATTCATCATTGTACATACAGCAGCTATTTGTAAGCAATGCTGCCTTGGCGTCCTCCATGTATGTATGTGCTCGTAAGGCGCTTGCGCACAACGCAGCTTAAATCAGCGTCCTCCACATTATCGCCGGGTGCTAGCGCACAACGCAGCGTATATCACCTAGGCTCAGCAGCAGCAGCAGCACAGCAGCAGCTAGCACAGCAGCACGCTGCTGCAGCAGTCCTTCACGTTATCGTCAGGTGGCTGCGCCGTCGCTTTGCACAGCTGCACTTCCCACTTCCCATGTAAAGCTCAGTACGAGTACGTCCGACACAATAATCGACTCGACCCAGAGCTGGTTATTACCTAGTCGGGTTAAGTATCGAATTTGTATAACTTTATCTAGCCAAAGGCTACAGAGTCAATTTCTATGCCAGGTGTAACATGAAGTAGAGGGATTGATGGGCTACAGAGCCAAATCGTGTTTGGAGTGAACTGAGAGGGGAGGGGATTACTAAAAAAAATGGAATTAGACCTCGAAACAGAGTTGAAAGGCAGGCGATTTGGGAAATCAAATAATTTCCGCGACAGAGCCCAGTAACTAAAGTCACTGGGAATATGTCGTGCTCTGATAAGGAGTAACAGCTGTTCTTCTTCTATTTCTAGGCAATCAACACACGCCAGTGACAACGAGTACCTGCTCAATAGACAAACCTGTGACAGGGGACACTTGGTGTCCCGGCCTTGATATTACTACAATATCTTGGTTTTTATGGCGCAGAGGATTCACTGGTTATCAAATAAACCGGCAGTTTTCCAACTCGCGCTTTCAAGATTTCGGCGGCGCTTTTTTTTTTTGTGTAAACCGGGATTTGGTTGAACTCCCGACCCTCCGCCAGCAGGGTCGACAGTCGTACCGGTAGTCTGCCAGTTAGACCACCTACCCCCCGCTCTGTTGACTGTAAACTACTTTACATGGTAGGATTTTCGTTGAGGGATTGCAAGCAAGTGTTGCGCTTAGTTGACCCAACTACTGTATATACCCCTCTGTACTCCCTTGAGTTCCACAGGTGTCAGATTTTGTTCCCCTCAAAACCCGTAGTTCGCGCGATTGAAGTATCCCACTCAGCTTGCAAAGATGAGTTTCGATAAAATCCTCGATCTCACCAAGATCTCACAGCTGCGTGTGTGTGTGTGTGTTTTTTTTTTCAATATACCCCTCTGTGTGTACAAGCATGCGAGCTACGCTGACTGGTCGTGGTTCCTCAGAAAACGCATATGTTACGGGGAACATAGTAATCTAGCACCTTATATGATTAGTATAAATTCACGAATGTACACATTTTTGTGTATGTGATGAGCCCTGATTATTACGGTAAATAGTCGAATACTATACTCGTTCGTATCATAGAGTGATTGGGCCGGCCACTCGTACAGTAACGCGGTATATTTTTATACTATGAACGTAATGATACAGCCAGAAGTGCACCCACCGCTCAACCCAACAGTACAAAACGTGGTTCACGTGTGTGTGGTTGTATGTGTGTTAGTGTCCTCGAAACGGTGGGTGTTTTCGTCAACAAGCCCGACAAGTCATACCTTCGAGGTTATTGTGCAGGAGTAATATACGTAGCTTCGCGAAGCTGTGCTAGGTAGCAACTAACTCTTGAACTCGCTGCGCTTCTGTGCGCAACGCTCCAACAGTCGGGGAAGATGTCCTGGATGCTAGGAAACAACAGCATGGAAAGTCTGAAGGGCATGCACCAGCAGATTCTGCATAATGTCGAGATGGTCCAAGACCGAAGCTCCAAGATCCTGCAAGAGCAGGAGAAGGACCTGCTGAGGGCCTTCAGGGCTCGGCTTTTTGACGTTCAGGTAGGAACGGGCTGAAAGCGAACACGTTTTGCGACGGAAAACGAAGATAACTTGTCGGTTCGTTCAACCGAGCAGCTTACTATCTACAGCAGTCACGAACGCAAGAAGCCGCTGCTGCAGTTTACGGCACCATTCTTATTCGAACCATTTTTTGTGGTTATCTTGTCAGCCCGCCTTGTTTTAATTTCGTTGAAAAGTTCGGCTGTCACTCGAGATATCAAGCGTGGCAAGTACGCTGGTGACTGTTAGCTGTGCAGACTTGTCATCTTGACAGCAGCGATACGGCTAGTCACCCGCGTCCATAATACCCCGTGATGATGCAGAGGAGCAACCCCCCTGGCGCATCTCTGGGCCAATACGAGCATTTTTTGCAAAGCCTCCGATATTGCTTGTATTGTTTTATTTGGCGTCAGACAACGAGGCTAGTATGCGTATTCCTGACTGATTGCAGTATCAGCGCAATTGAAATTTCCCAAAACATCAAAGTGTTAAAACCCAAGTACCTTCGAGCAGCGCAATATGACGAACTGTGGATCGTGGGACTTGGGGGGTATTTCGTTCACACACATTTGTTTTGGCCGTTCTGCTCGTATGTAGCCCACGTACGCCAGCGGGGGAGCGAAGAACAGCGCTAACACAGTGCACTATAAATAGACATGCACTATGTTTTTGACACCAACAAAAAACAGCGCATCACACACACACCGCGTGTTTTCGCCTATGTTATAAAAACACTGAGCACACCCAACGTGTGCTCAATGAAAAGCGTTGTGCTCCTCTCTTTATCGCCACAAGCGATCAATCCTCGTGTTCATGTCGTCCCCCCTCTGGCCAACGCAACACAACACAACTCCCCCGTTGCCGTACGGTTTCAGACCGAACTAGAGACACGACATAACACAATTCCCCCGTTGCCGCACGGTTTCAGACCGAACTAGAGAGAGAAAAGGGCCGGAAGGATGGCGGCGACAGCGCTTGGATCGAACGGACACGGCGAACGGAGGCCGAGCTGGACTGGGCCAAGGAGATGGCGGACCGCCTCGACAGGGTGAACCAGGGGCTCAGCAGAGAAAACTCGCGGCTGAAAAGCCAGTTCAAGAGCCAGGAGGACGATCGGAAGTTCCTCATCAAGCAGCTTGTGGCCATCAAGGTGAGGATAGGTTACCGCATGGAGAGACTCTGTGCCGGTACGTACGCGAGAAGGGGGGATGGCGGAAGCAGTCCATCTCTGAAGCTCGGTACGCAGCCTTACCATTTTGTCGTTTTTTTGCTACAAAACTCTCTCTCTCTCTCGTGAAACCCTAATATGCGTACAAACTACCCCCCCTCCCCTCCCTATCCACTCTTACATGACACCTCCCTCGAACTCCCTCCGCGAACACTTGATCAGCGAATAGTCCTACCGTAGCAGGGAACGAATGCCTCCGCCTGTTTCCTTACCCCAAGCATGCATGCCTCTTCCCCCCCCCCTAGAAAGAAAACCAAGCGCTGCGACAAGAGAGGGAGACGGCCGAGGCCTCCATGTTTGAATTTCAACAGAAAGCAATCCGAGCCTCGGAAGACATGGCGTTGGCAATGAGGGCGAGGCCCACCTCTTCCTCGTCGGCTCCTAACCTGCCCGGGCTGGGCGGTGGCGGGGCGGCAAGACACGCAGGGGTTGACGCCGACGCTAGGTGGGACACCGTCCGCCCGTGGAGTTGCGATGCATGTTTCGGGTCTGATACTGACGCTACATAGTGGTGGAGGGTATCTTAGAGCCGAGATGTATTTTTGCCCGATTTTTACCCGATTTTTACCCGAGTTTTGCCCGAGTTTTGCCCGAGTTTTGCCCAAATGTTTTGTCAAGTTGTCATGCGCATTTGTTTTTGTTTTATCAGCAGTAACGTGTTCAGCTGTCGGCACCTGTAATGATTTTTTTCGTCTTTTTTGGGGGGGTGTTTTCCCTTTTCTTGGGGTGGCTTGTTTCTTCCGAATGCAATATTTTTTGCCAAGATGGAGCTCTGGCGTGGGCTCTCGGGGTTGCGATGATCATGTTCATATGGAATTATTGGTCATTTTTGGCCCTGCTATTCTGGACGGACGATGCTGGCGTACGATGTCAAGAATAAACATGCCCAGGTGGCGTCAGTGAGAGGTTGAGCGGCCTCGCACGGCTGTTCATTAAGGTTATCTTTTTTCCCTGGAGATACATGCCTTCGCAATGGAGTTCCTAAGTTGCGCGCGAGAGCCGTTTGAGAGTCGCGCCACAGTAGAGGTTTCACATTTTTGAGGCCATATTTTTCTCATTAGGGTGCTTGCGACGAATTTTGGGTTGGTTTTCTTATAGTCTTCCTATATAACAGCAACCTCAACCCACGAAAAACGAATTGCTTAGGGAAGAAGTGACCTACAAGACATGCTTTACTTCACTGTTTTTTGTTTGTTTACTATGTCGGTCGGCTAGGAAACGGAGCAACTTCCGATTGGTTAGAGCCTTCGGGATTCACCTGTTCAGCCAATCAGCTCCTCATGTTTGTTGGTTTCAAAATAATTTTATAACCCAACCAAATTGAACTTCGCAAATACTCTACTGACGGAGCTCCCCAACCATGATATCAACCATTGTATCAACCATTGTATCAACCAATGTAACTCTCAAACTACCCCATATATATTTAGATGGGCTACATATTTTACAATGTTATTTCGTTTAGTACCTACGTATGCAATCGAACAGGATTGTGTGTGTGTCGGCAGTAGCTTAAATGTTTCCCAAACGTTTGTTATTGAGACGACTTACTCATAGCATAGAGCCCCTATACCACAATCAAGTGAGTATCGCAACCCACAAAAAATCAGGGGCTACCCCTACCGCTACCGCTACAGCAGTCTTTAAGTCGGCACCTTTTTTTCGTGTTCGGGTAGATCTGCCCGCGCAGGCGGACTTCCTTAGATGTGCCCGCACTGAAAATAGAGCCTTTCCAAGCACAACGACAAGGTGGCACACCAACCAGGCGTGCCTCTCGTTAGGATTAGGGTTAGGGTTAGGGTTAGAGTTCCGGGTCGGGGTGGTGGCCGCCGTTAGCCGAAGCCAAAAGTAAGCTCACCGTCGGGAACACGAATGCCTCACAGCTTCGTGACAAAACCCTACCTCATTAGAAACAGTATTATTTTATGCGGGCACGTCTGAGAAGTTCGCCTGAGCGGGCAGATTTACGCCTGCTGTTTTTTTCGCTGGGTTCTTGTCTCATTACGCCAAGTCGAGAGACCACACCTCCTTGCTTGAGAGTGAAACAGGAAAAAAACGCGTGTTTCGAGCCTCCACCACGTTTGCTTTTGGGGCGGTGGGACGGACACACGCGTTGTGACACCATAGTGCGTGATCCTTGAAGTTCGAACGATAACTCTCGATTTTTTCAAAGTATGTTGCTCTGCAAATAAACCAGCGGCTGGCTGGACCCAATCACACACCGTAGAACAACATCACGATCATCAACACTGAAAATGCTTCCCTTTTTGTATCCCCGCGGCGGCTACTATTAATAGATACAAGGAGATCATCAAGCGGTTGAAGAGGCTGTTGGAGACAGAGCGGCGGAATCTCAGACAGGTGAAACAAGGCGCAGACTCACCTGTTCAGGACTAACTCTTGCATCAACTCGCCGGCCGGGAGCACGCTCTGCCCGCCGCCAGACATCAGAAAAGTACCGTGAATAAAACGCGGGAAAAACTGGACGGTTACGTTTCAGCCCAGGCATCCAAACTAAACAGCGTGCGGAATAAGGCCTCCGCCCGCTGAGCTGTGCCTTGTAAAAGCTTTGGAAGCTGCGTTTTATGCTGCAGTTCTCAGAGCCCCCTCTCCTCGGCCCATCCTTTATTTATCTCGTGATTCGCCGACCGTTTTGGGTGTTTCGATAGATGCGGACAGAGCTCGGTCCATTTCGGCGAGCTGCGAGTTCGTCGTGAAGGAATGAGGGCTGATCCTAAGCTTTTGATTTGATGACACCGTTTGGCGGACAGCTGCTGTAACAAACGGGGCTTGCGCCATATATTGATAGTACTCCAACCCGCCCTGACGAGTTGCCTTGTACCCTATCCGCAGGCCATAGCGTAGATAATACAGACACCGGGTGTTGCAGCTGTGAGCACCCCTGGTCAAGCGAAAAACAATCGACCATATTTTGAGCGATAGGTGTCTCCGTGCTCCCGCTCCAGATAATAAACATATGAAGTTCGATAATTATACACGTTTATAAATCCTTCGACCCTTCCGCACTCGACTCTGACTACTGGTTGGCGCTACGCTTCCAGTCGGTTTCCCGTCCGCAATTATCTTGTTGTCACTGTGCACTAAACTTTTTCACGCCGTTATACCATGTAATGTTTGAACATGTTGGCACACGTTTTCTCTTTCGATGAGTCTTTTCACTTGTGCAACCTTTCTTCGTGATTGTGTCGCTTCGAATCAGGTCCGGTCTTCCTACTCCGCGGAGTTGCAGCAACGAACAGAGCTCGAGAACCTCTTGAGGACGTCCGTGGAGGAGGTTCGGCAAGAGGTGAACTAATTGTTTCGCAGAAAATCGCGGCAGCAGTAGCAGCAGCAGTACCAGTAGCCACGCTTAGTCGAAAGTCCGTTCACGACAGCGTGATGTTAATTCTAACCCATTGTGGAGGCGGGCGCACCAGCGCCTTGACTCTTGGTTATTATTCAACAGCTGTCGGCGGGTGATCCAAGCAGCGGCATCACCGGCGAACCCTCGAGATTCGGGCTCTCAGCCGTACCATAACCTTTACCTGCATACCGCGGTCGGCAGTTACGTTACAGACCGTAAAGAAATTCAACGGTCGCGCCGAAGAGACGCGTGCCCTGGATCAACCCCCGAACGCCCCGAAAGCGAACTTCGTGTGTAGATTCGTCGATATTTTTCTACAAAACCTACTGCTGTAGCAAGCAACAGCACCACCGCGGCTGCCCCATCGTGAGAAATAAGCTCACGCATGTTTTGTGTTTCCTGTCGGAGTAGGGTAGGATGGACATTGGCGTTGGCCAAGACCTCCAGGAGCAATGCCCTTGTTGGGGTGGCTCCTCCGACCTCCTCGCATGAAGAGCTCAGCATGCCCACTACATGTGCCACCCGAAACGTGGCTTGGAAGAGGTTTGGTAGCGCAACCCGTCCTAAAACCATTACACAAGTAAATGCATCATAATATACTACGTCGTACCCGGTAGTTGCTCATTTGAGGAGTACAATTGTTGTTGTTGTTGGTGTTGGTGTTGGTGTTGGTGTTTGTGTTGGTGTTTGTGTTGGTGTTGGTGTTGGTGTCGTTGTTGTTGTTGCTGTTGCTGTTGATGATGATGTTTCCTTTCTCACTATTAACTCACCCCCACAACGCAGTCCGTGACCACAGGACAGGCTCCAATGAATCCTGGAGTGAAAGAACTACAGCAGCACCTCAGGAGGAGGGGGAAACAAAAATCACAAGCAAAAATACGAATGCAACATAAAATATTGACTTGAAACAAAGAATGAAACGAATCGTATATCATAAGTGCCTCCTCAGACAAAAGAAGTACATGAAACATGAGTGCACACAACCCCTCGACTTTCCGTCTGTACTGGTCGACACACACCCCACAGATAATCACCACGCGAAAGAGAGCAGACAAGCTGGATTTGCTAGAGGGTACGACGGCCGACGGGATGGAAACCCACTCTGCGACGGGCGGGTCTTCACAGGGGGGGGGCAGGGGTGGTAGGAGGAGGGAGGCCAACGATGATTCGGCCGATTCTGTGGCATCGTTCTCGGTGCTCCACCGACAGCAAACCTTGGAGATGCTGCTGTCCAGAGAGCGCGTCCTGTCGCTGCTTTACACCAAGGTAACCAAGTTTTACTCGTAGCCCTTTTGGTAACGCGAAGATAAGTTGCTGCTGCTGCTATTTTACACATCCACCGAAAAAAAGCTACCTGCTGGTATCAAAGGACATGCATGCCTTACTTTTTGAGCTGGGGCGAAATCGGAGACCCGTACACACTGTCCGAGCGAAGGTCTCCGCTTTTTTTTTTTTTTGCATGGCCTTGTCACACTAGCGCACACAGCATTTTTTGACGACGATAAGGCATGCCTTATTCCAACTACCCACATGCGCGAGCTCCTATTAATAGCAAGCATAAGGCATGCCCTACGCGTATTTTCATTAAACGTGTCCCCCTGGGATTTGCTTATCTACAGTACTGGGCCACGAATAAGGAAAATCAGAGAAGAACATACCGATAAGGCTCATTTGTTTTGGTAAACGCTAAGAAGCTCGGATTAAGAAAAGTGTGCTCGGCCGGCGAGAGACACACTACTGCAAATCCTACCAGTATATACCGTAGTAGTCTATGCTCAAGGACGTTCGAGGGCGTGGTCTCAACAAATGTTTATGAGTGATCAACGTTGAAGCTCTTTCATGCTGCACAAAGTCGGATGGCAAGAATGCTGCTACGGGGGGGACCATAGTAAACACTAGTAAATAGGACCCACTATGGTTAGTAAAAAAAGGCAAACATATACGTAGTTTTTTTTTTTTGTGTACCGTAGGTCCCCATTTACGAAGGTCCTCCGTAATCGATGATTTACTACTATTAATAGTACGGGGGCCCATAGTGAATAGGACCAAATCTGCTTAGTAAAAAAAATAATCTATATAGTTTTTTATCTACCATAGGTCCCATAGTAAATAGGACCAACTATGGTGACTAAAAAAAGTCAAATATATAGTTTTTTTATCTACCGTAGGTACCATAGTAATTACGGCTCCGGAGAACTTGCACGTACGTGCGAGTCTAACGAATCTGCACGTACATTCAATACGGTTATATGTATAGCAGGAGTTGTTGCAGATATGTATGGCCTACATGGGCACCAAATGGGATCGAGGTGCCAGGTGGGCCTCCGGCGGGTCCTGCGGAGGGCTGATTGTATTTCTGCACCTTGTGGGTGGGAGCAGGGTGCCAAATGGGATCAGATCCGGGTGGGATTAGGTCCGGGTGGGAGCAAGGGTAAATATGGTGCAAAAGTACGTGCAGTTCTAACAGCCCACAGCACGTATATACGTGCAATTATACGGCTGGTGTAGTAAATAGGACCAAATATGGTTACTAAAAAAAGTCAAATATATAGGTTTTTTGTATCTACCGTAGGCCCTACTTACTAGTATTTACTATGCCCCCCCCGTGATAATAATAGAAAAAAAATGTTGTCACAACAATGACGGTTTCAAGGCTCACTCAGATTTGGTGCTTCTTATTGGCGGGGCCCATACTACTGCTGTACGTAGTGAATGGAATTTCCCCCCTCAAAAGTTTGAATGGTATTTTACTCTGGAGTGTGTGAACTGTCCATGAAGAGGCGGGTGGAAGGTCCCTTGGACGGCGGCCCGAAGGCAAGGGCTCTTGCTGTCCAGACCCCGCCGGGGGAGTACGCATGCGAGTATCCCTCGCCGTGGGCCCACTTTGCCTCGAGGAGTCGGGTTCGGTGGAGTTTTGGTGTTTGGTGCTGATACAGAGCGCGAAACGGAAATGAGCCTACTCCCCGCTGCAACCATAACACAACCGGTTCAGTGACAGTCGCTACATTAAGTTCGATCTGTTTGGAAGTAGGAAAAGGAGACGCAGTGCAAGAGGTCTTTGCCTCGACGGCGACCCTTGGCCGATCCATCTGCGTCGCGGCCGATACCAATTTTTGTGGCCGTACTGGGAGATTACTGGGAAATTTCATGACATGCTGTCGTACCCTTTTTCGATTTGTATGTATTGTATCACCCCCTCAGTCGAATCAAATTTTCAAGTACGATTGTAACCTCCCGCTCAAGTACGATTGTAACCTCCCGCCCCCCGGCCTACCCCCACTTACTACCCATGGTAGAATGAAGGGCTTGGGAGCTTGAAATTCGTTCTAGTCGTTCCTTCCCCCGCCTGGAAGAGAAACACTGGAGAAACACTGCCTGCGCAAGGGATTTTGCTGTGTAGCACAGGCCGTGTCTGGAAATACGACAACGTTCTCGTATATACGAAGTATGTGTGGTACCGATATTTCTCTCACCTCTTGCGAAGGGGCCTTTGCCATCTTGATTACGCAGTCCTTGCGTTACCGGTGTATAGCACAGCATGTTCGAGCCGGTAGTTCCGTCACGGTTCCATCTCGCTCGTCCAACAAATACGGATATTCCTTCCGTACTGTCACCGACAAACCGTTCATGCCTGGCACATCATAGTAGTAGTAGGAAAAACGCTTCTCATGGTGTAGGTAACCCTCGACATCAAGGAAGGGAATTAGAAAAAACGACATCATTTTGCAAACCAGGGTGTGGAAGATGAAAATAATCCCGTACCAACATTTGTTCTAAAGCCTTACTAGGTACCGGGTATATATAATTTTTCTCTCCCCCCCCCCCCCCCCCCCCCCTTCCCCCTTCCGGGCCCTCCTGTGGCTGCCTCAAACGATGTTAAACGCAGACCTTCCCTTTGAGTCCACAGCCACCAAACCATCCGGGCGGTGATCTGGACACTCCCGGCGGCGCTGCTATCGGCGGCGGTGTTACAAGCCAAGGAGGGGGAGGCGGGGGGGAGATTGGAGCGTGAAAATGCATGGCGTTTTGTCATGTTTCTCCGCGTTAACACCCCGCATTTATTTTTGGCACGACACAGAGGGGGGGGGGTGCCTCTCGGCGTCCGCGTGGTTCCGAGGAAATTAGGTTAGGTTGCTCAAACATCGACGAGAAGCTGGCGTTCAGAATTTGGCCGGCAGATTATAGAGCCCTTGGGCAAAGCTCCGGACAAACGGCTGTTGTAGATTAAGCGTAGAGTCAATCACCATCGTAGCCGGGTGGTCTGATTCATATCGTGGGCGATATAATCACAACACAAATTTTGGATTCAGCTTCTCCGACTTCAAGCTGTTGGTGTTGAGGTGTGTGTCGCTCGCCTCGCCTGGCCGGGCGGGAAACCAGTCACCGTACGTACAGGACTCTGGCACAACGCTGCAATGCGTTTTGCAAAGTACCCCTCGTATAATAGCTACCAGTACAGCGTTTAATCCAATTTTCAAACACAAAGCCATCGGGTATTTTCCTACACAGCAGTAGCCTACCGGTATGCCAGTGCCGGGCTTGATGCCAAGGGGAGCTTCGATAGGTTTTCACACGCTGACCCTAAAAAAATCGTGCGAAGCGCAAGATGATCCGTACATCATGACAAGCGCTCGAACACAGTAGAGCTTACCTCTTTTTCGAGATTTGGTCTGATTGATCTGATTGGCTCAGGGTCGGGGCTAGGGTTGGTCTGATTGGCTTAAGGTCAGGGTTAGAGTTGGTCTGATTGGCTCAGGATCAGGGTTAGAGTCGATCTGATTGGCTTAGGGTTAGAGTTGTTAGTTATAATCGTCTCACACACAGTGTGTATCAACCATTTTTTCTCGAACTAAAAGTAACCAACCCTCCTCGAACACGCGGCTGCAACAAATGCTTACCGGCAGCAGTGGGAGCAACGTACACTCACCAAATACACTGCGGAAGAAAAACATACCGATAGCACGCAGAGGACAACGAAAACCGCCGGAGAAAACCAACACCACCGGAGGAAACCCGAATCAATCGCTTCAGCCGGTCCACCTGGAAAAAGTTGGCCAAAAATAACTCGGACCTGCCGAACTGCCGAAGAGGTTGACCGAGGTTCGACCACGTTACACTCCCTCCCCGGAACCCACCGCTGCTGCAGTCACTAGAGAGAAAACATTTCGTGCCCACCGCTTTTCCTGTTATAGGCCAAGCTTTTTTAAAGGAATCACCTGATAGATCGACAAATAATGGTTGTCAAGTGACGTCACCGAGAGAGAGAAACATTTCGTGCCTGGGTCAAACTTTTGAAAGGCGTCGTTTGGTATACCGCAGGCCGACAAAACGTTTGCCAAGTGATTTCACGGATAACGTCGACGCCCGAGCTTGGTTCAACCCAAACCTTCGACCGCAGCACGCCTCTTCCATCCAGCGCTCGGATCTGCGCAAGAAGAGCAATACTCACCGCGAAGGGCATACATTTTGGTAACCTATTTTGCAGAGGTAACCTATTGTAGCAGCGATGCCCGCACTTTTCTGATTGGACGATTGTTTTGGATGATTTGTTTTTTTTAATTGGCGGGAAATTCCAGCTCGACACACTCTGCACCACGATCATTTTGCGACGCCTCAAGCCAAAATTGGCTAGCTCTCGTAGCTTCCGTTGGAGATTGGGCCACCACGGTCCCGCGATGTCACCGACGCCGCTCACAAGGCTAAGGCTGCCCTCTGCCACCTGGCGAGACCCGGCGCCCCCGAGTATAGGGGACTCCCGAGAAACCCGCGATGCATGTAACACCGCTTGGGTGCTTGGAACGCCTCCGTCGACGGCGCGTGCTGCGATAGAGGTGGCACTTTTTTTGCCTTCTGAGGCAAATACTTGATACGTTTTTTGCCTTCTGAGGCAAATACTTAATATTTGTGACTGATGGGGGCTTCTCACCTGAGGAACTACCCAACATCGTGTAGTTTTCCAAAAAAAATAAAAACGTTTTTCTTACAGACCTAGGTTAAGGCTAAGCGTGCATTTGTTTTGTCTGAGCCAGGTTTTGGTTTGAGACTAACGAGTTCGTCAAATGATCAGCCCGCAGAAAAACTCAGGCGCACCTCTATTGTTATAGCGTGCGTCCGACACCGTATTCGCCATCGGACGGTCAGTGCGGGCGTCACCCCCACATATGCCTCGATGACCCCCGTATTCCGTTGCGCTCATCATCGAATCTTAAAGTCTGCCGTCTTACGAAATTGATGTTGGTAACATGCGTCCCCCTCCCTGATCTTGAGGGAGTTCAACCTCCGCTTGTTGTTTTTGCCTTTTCTTTTCTTCTTCCTTGCTGCCGATCGATGCGTATGTGGATGTTGTCGACTATTACGGGGGGACCATAGTAAACACTAGTAAATAGGACCTACGGCACACACAAAAACCTACCGGTATATATATATATATATTCCCCTAATTTGACTCGTATTACGGGGGGGCGTAGTAAATAGGACCTGTGGTACACACAAAAACCTATACATTTACCTATTTATACTAGCAAGATTTGGTCCTACTTACTATGGTCCCCCGTAAATAACAATGTTTTGGTCCTATATTTACTATGGTCTCCCGTGATAATATACTTCGAAGTAAAGAGCAGAGTGTAAGGCATAAGTATCGATCGTATCTCACCACCTTTGGCAAACCCGTCGACCTACAGTAGAAGGGAGGTTTCTTCAGCAGCGGTGATATCGCAAAATAGGCGGCAACATCGGGCTGTATGCATGGTAAATATGCGCGTTGGACTTGCGCGAGAGGCGCGAGCTGACTCTCCCTGGAGTGGAGGCGATCGTTGACCATCCCGCCCAGGACAGCGGTCATTGGTCATTGGTCATTGCTTATACATATTACGTGGATGTCCAGGAGCCTCAGGGGCTTAAGCACGTGCACCCGAGATACAGTAGGTCACTATTCACGACCCAACCAACCGATATTGTTCAACTCGCTTCACGAGCTCACGCCATAAGCGCGGAGTCGTCATCCAGGCCGACTTCGTGTCGCATACTATTACTGGGGGCCATAGTAATCAGGACTAAATATGCTTAGTAAAAATAATGGAATGTATAGGATTTTGTGTAATGTGATAGGTTCTGTTTACTATGCCCCCCCCGTGATACAGTCGTCACGATCTGCGGGCCCATACTTTTGTAGTAGAGGCACTTCTAGCTACGAGCAGAGGTCTGCGATGGGGAGGACGGCCGCAACGGAGTACATACCCGGTACATGATCATGCGGCGAGGTACACTGACTGGAGCACGCAACGCCGCGCGGCTGGTCCGCGAAGAAATTGGCCTACGTGATGGACAAGGTATGATCGCTCACCACGTACTACTCGTAAAGTACAGCAAACCACCGGGCGATTTGGCTGCGGCCTGCGGCTGTTACTTCTGACTCCTGAATAACCGACGATGGTTTGAAGCGTCCAGCTCCTCTATACAGGGCTACGTTGTTTTTCGCATCTTTTCTACAACCAGGTATGTTGTTTTCGCTTGTCTGTTGTGCCCGCGGACGGTTTTATATCGGCAACAACAGTACGCAGAAGAAAATGGAAATGGGAGTCGCTGAGTGAAGGTGAAGTAACAACTACCAGGCCGAGTGCTAGCCTTGACCTAAACGTCATGTTGTCAACGGTTACGGTTGTCAGCGCGCTGCTCCTTTTCCAAGCACACAGGGGGCCAAACAGCAATCGAGGCCAACTCGTCCCCAATAAATAAATGCTGAAATGTTGAAACGTTCTTGGTACGTACAAGGCATACGAGTACGTCGTATATTTAAGTTGTTTTATGCACTCGTTGTATGCTCGTATCTCGGATTATTATTACTGTATACCGCTGTTTCCGTGGAGCTCTCCTCGGGACAAACTCTAGCCCACCCAAACAATGCGGCAGATGCTATCTCGTGGACTCGTGCACCTGGTACACGTTATCCACGATCATCACCAGCCTCCGTTCCCTGGCCCTAGAGGCGCACATAGCACACGTCAGCGGCCAACGGCGTCTCGATCAGAGTCGGAGATCTTGGGATCTTGGATCTTGGATCTTGGATCTTGGATCTTTCCTGGATATCTCAAATCTCTTGTAATCTCAATATATCTCAATATTGACGAAACGGTTACGTAGGTGTGTACCAGTAGATTTTAGTGTCGGTTGGCGTCCATCAACACTCTGTCCGCCAAGCACCAATGAGGTGCTTCCTCTGCCACGTGGCACGCGTGGTACGTACGTAGCGGCACGTGCCAGCTGACGACTGAAGCAGAGTAAATCTGGAACGGCGAGGGGAATGGGAAGGGGGAGGGCCAAGTTACTCCTGCCTGCTTGATGAATGAGGCCGCTTCTTCTTGACTCCTCGTTGGCAACAAAGCACGGACCAACTGGCAACTGCTGCTGCTGCTGCTGCTGTTGGAGGCGACGGGATCTGGCTTTTGGGCGAACTAACGTCTTCTTCCTGTCGGGGGTGGTGGTGTGCGAGGTGTGAATACTGCTGTAGCGAACAACAGCAAGCAGCAGCAGCAGCAGCAGCAGCAGCAGTACATGGCAGTACGAATACTCTTTCAGTCTGGTCAGGTGTGTTTCAGTTGGAAGACCCATGGCCAGCATTCTACTGTAAGCCCTTGGTAGAACCATGGAAGCACTATGACCCCATACCAGACCCATGGGTGTTCCATGAGAGACTCGTAGGAAAACCACGGACGACCCATGAGAAAATCATGGGCCAAAACTATGAACCCATGGGACACCCACTCAGGAGATCCATGGGCATAATGCACTCTAAACCCCTGGGAGACCTACGGGTCTTCCGTGCGTCTCGTGTGGGTCTCCCATGGGTCTCTCGTGGACCTTCCGTAATATAATAACACTATTATAGCCTATGGGTCTCCATCATCAACGGGTGTCTCATGGGTCTCCCGTACGATCATACAGTACTGTAGTGCTGGCCCACGCTTGATCACTCACATTGTTGGTTGGTACCAGGTATTCATTTTCTTGCTCCCCCCAGATGTCCTCTGAACATGCGGATACAGATATCCCTTACTTCGGAGATACGCCTCCACATCTCTCCCATGGTGGGTACCAATTACACTGTGGTGTGCCATTCTCCGGACAGGTTGTCTGTACCAGATGCCGGACGTTATGAAGCCGGGCATACCCCATGCCCACAGGGCGGTATGATGCATCGCTACTTGGCCCCTGGCTGGTTTCTCCCAGCAATATGACAAGGGGACGCCACAACACAATGCAGGCCTCGAACGGTTTCCACAGGGGACGCGTGCGAGGGTAGAGATAACCAAACTATACTGTTTCGGGCTCTGCACTTGAGAAGCTCTACATCTCACCCAGCAGCTGCCTTCGAGCAAAATCGTAAGCCCATCGCGATACACTTTCCCATGGGTTACAAGCTGCAAGTAGATACAACGAATAATTTTGTAACGTACTCATTGGATTCCAAAGGTACTGGGTAGGTCCCCAGTCGAAGAGTATACTAATAGTCAGTAATAGTCGGTCATGAATGCTTTGGCTCAAAAAGTGTTGGGGTGTCCCTACCTAGGCATGGCCCAGGGGCATGCACCGAAACAAACAACATGACGGTACACCGCCATGCTGGTCACGCCCGGTCTTCATCGGAGAAGGTTCGACACAAATGTCTCCGGCACCCACTACGGCACACCCAGAGGACGGTACACAGCTAGAACCGTGCACTGTCGTCTGGGTATACTATTAATAGCGGTTGTTGGAGGCCGTGGGTATCTGACACACTCTAAATGAAGTCTACCGAGACCTGCATAGCGGTGTGCGGTCCTCGGGACACACTGCAGCGGATGGACGGATACCGGGGTCGTGGGGCACGGAAACGGGCCGGCCGAGGTCGCGCTCGGAGAAACCCGGCGCGAGTGTGAACACGAGCCCCCAGCTCCCGAAGGTTGCACGTATGATATCGACAGAAACCAGCCGAATGATCAACTGACTGGCGTCTCGCAGGGAAATTGGGAACATTGGCCTCTCGTTACCGGCTCGTCTTGCGGAAGACGATGAAGAAACGCCCGGTGGCGCAGGGTAGGTCGACACGCGGACTAGTGCCGTCGAACATCGCTCAGTGGTTCGATCACGACACAAGCCTAACACCGAAATGGGCCAGGACGCATTCTCCACACTGTAGCTGGCCAGCAGTTGCATGGTCGTTCATCTGACTCTGGCATTGGCTCCAACCAATGATCCCCCGCTCCCCATTCCCCTCCTTTTGGAAACCCTGCTGGTGCGCAGGCCTAGGTATCAAAAAGTCCCTCAAGACTGTGTCGCCCATTGGACGCGTCTTGGTCGTGGCTCCGTGGGAGTTTTTTTCGAGGGGGCTTTGTCTCTTCTGCAGGAAGGTTTCGTGGGAGAATTTGTGGGAGCTCTGCAGCTATACCTCTCGGTGTTTTTGTTGGAGACATTGAGTTACCTATGATTGAGAGCGTTGGCGCTACATTTACATGTCTTCCTGCATTTGGCGCTAATTAAGGCGGTGGCTTTTGGTTGGAGTGGCTACAATATATTGGTGGGCCTCGTTCTGCTTCAAACAGTCAAGATGAAATGATCGAGTTCATGACGGAGAAACGGTTGACGGCGGTACACAACTCGTTTGCGATGGCACAGGCGCCGTTCCTCGTCCGCCTTTGCTGGTGGGGACCCTGGGGGTGTGTCATCCAGGACTTTGCCATGTCGGGGCAGTGGCATACTGGGGTTCATGCCAACCACTATTAATAAAACCTCCTAAGCCCCCCATATGCACAGGTTTTCAGTCCGGTCAGGCGTTTTCCTGGCCACCGTGGAAACTGCGGGTGTGCGGACGGCAACAACGTGGCTTATCAGTGACCAAGGGCGAGGCCACGTGCTTGGAGTCTGTTTGGCAAGTGCTACTTGCGCGGCGGGACAGGTTTGTGTTGAAAGGCGTTCGACGAATGGTTGACGCGGCTGACAACGTCGGAGCTACGGTACGGCTTGATAGAGTGCTGGTGGCCGGGGTTGGGGTTTGAAACGCGGCCCTCGGAGAGGGATTCGGCACGACTAATAGAGGACAGGGCGGCGTGTTCATATACTGCAATGCAGAATTTTGTAGTTCGGACTTGTGCCCTAACCTGTGCCTAACCTACGATAGCAACCAGGGCTGATTCGTGTGACCGATCGCAATATTACGAGGGAACAGAGTAATCAGAACCACACATGGTTTATAAACATAGGGGGATACTTCGTATGTGATTGTATGACCCATCGTGGGTACTGATTACTCTTCTTATTACAATAGCCCACCCCGTGATAGTTTTCCTCTCAAGCCCCGAAATATCCAGTGGATCGCGGATTTAAGCGCTGGCGTACGAAGGAGCAGCAGCGGAAAAGGCAGCCGGCTGTCGGCGGCAGGGTTGGGAGGGACAATGGCTTACGGCAGCACGTGCAGTGCCTTACTGCATCAAGGGAGACAGCTCTGCTGGGCAACAGCGTTTGGTCTCATCGTCGAAATTTTCCCATTTTTGTTTTCCAGCATATTTTAGCGTAGATAGCGGGGAATAAGGCGATGCGCGAAAAACAAAGACCTAAGTGGTTTTGAAAGCTCTCGACGGGACGGGATTGAGCAACTTTAAACGTGGCCTCCAGATAGAAAGGGAGGATAGAGTGGGAGAGTCATTTATATTATTTAGACCGAACGTTCTCGACGGAAGGGAGGGTTCGGAAAACTGGGACATGTTTTCCCGACGGGACGGGGTGTTTAAATTCAGTGGAGCAATTGTTTTTGACTGGAAGGGATGCATGGGGGAAGTAATTTCTTGACGGAAATAGGGGGGGGGGGTGGAAGGTTAAATTTTATGGGAGGAACGGGAGAATGACGGCGAGATAGGATAGTTGGACACAAAAGGGTGGGATGGAAGCGGGTTTCACCGCAACAGATGGGCAAAAAATTGGTTTTGCCGGGGATAAAGGCAGGAGAGACGGAAACGTTGGTCGGAAAGGGGCAGGAAGAATCGGTTACATAGTGGTACCGACGCAAAGGAATGGCAAGAAACGGTAATATCGACCGTCTACACACGAGAAAAGGCCTCCGGCCAGATCATCTCGACGGGGGGGAAGGCGGGAGCTTACAGGGTTTGGAAAAGAAGGGGTGGGGATACATTCTGGAGCAGCGGTTTGCTTCTTGCGCGATGTCGTAGTCGGATTCATGCTAGCTCGACAAGCAGTTGAGTTGTTGAAAAAGTGGATCGTCCTGGAGCCTTTGCTTCTCTTGGGCTCATCGGACCGAGTAAACTTGAAGGTTTGACTGGAAGCATGCTTGCGCTTAGGAAGAAGTCCCGCGCGGCAGGCAGCGTCTGTACCACCGCGCACTTCAAGCGCTTGTCATTGACTGCCAGCTCGGAGTCCTGGCATAATTGCCACCTTGCGGCCACTGCTGTGGTTTTGTCGATGGTTGTATGCTTCAGTGTCAGTGGCTCTGTCGGTAGCTGTACCAACTGTGGTGTAATCGACAGAGGCAGTGTGGGCCCGCTGCACCGTGACAAACCGCCAACACGACAACCCCAACTACCGCCACCACCATCGTCGACCTGGTGCCATCCCGCCAAAATAAATCGTTTTTTTTCGGAGGTTTGGCTGACTGTGCGGTGGGACGCGGTGGCGTGCTCTGGCCTGGTGATTTGGTTTGTGGATTCCTTTGTCGTCTTTGATATTGTTGTTGGTATTTGTTGGAGGCTTGGGCTCTGTCTACCGCGGAACGGGGGAGGAATATACAGCAGCGAGTGGTGGCCTTCACGGCGAGGGACAGGAATGAGCAGCTGTCTGTACGCGAGGAGACGGTGGGAAATTCACGGACGGGAACATCCCCTTGACGGAAAGGCATGAAAATGCAGCAGTCGACACGAAAAATGCAGTACGAGTAGTGGACCAGATTTTCTTGACGAGAAGGGGCAGGAAAAGGCATACAGGCTGGGTTATCTTGATGGGAAAGGATGGAAAATGACGACCGGCGCATAACACCCTGGCGGGAAGTGATTGGTGAAACGACGGGAAGCAATATCAAGGCGCAATTACCTACCACTGTCCCTCAAAACGCCAGATAGGTACACGAACGACGCGTTCCGTGTCACCATGCTCCAGAGGTCATCCGTCAGCCAATTCTGCTTCAAACACGTACGTACCCACAAGCACGCGGCGAACTACGGTACGTAGCACTTTCCAAGGCGTGCGCTCTGCATAGCTTGATCGCGATACGCGGGTTAGTGATGCAGCGGCCGCCAAGGAAGGTAGGTTCCGACTATTCATATCGAACTTTTAGAAGTCCTTCGTTGCACAGACTATAAAACGGTGCACGCCGTGAGGATACACACACTCGTCGGCGGACTGGTTTCCGACTCGTGCGTCTACCTGCCAACTAAAATGCCCTTGATAACCGCTTTGAGACAAAGGCCAGTAGAGCGGTATAGCAGCCCATGCGCCCCCCTTTCTTGCTAATAACCCCCCGAGCGTTACTTATTAGTAGTCGATGCTCGCGCTCGTCTTTCATGCGCACCAGAAAGCCCGCCAGCAGCATAGAATCGCCCGTTGGCGCAAATGTACGTACTGTTCGTGTATGCATACTACACTCGTACTTCATATATACGCCGTAGCCGTTGCACGTCGAAACGTCGTATCGTCGTACGACTACAGTACTGTAGTATGTACACGTATATACCACAGACAGACAGGCACAAATCATAGCAACGTCGTAACGTCGTTGTAAGTTTTTGACGCTGTTCTGTTGTATCATACGCGCAGCGCACGTCGCCACGTTGTCGTAAGTTGTAGCGTCGTTGCTGATATGTGTCGTACCGTGTACCTGGTACGAACTCGCATATACATGCCCGTGGTAATAAACTATGGGCTATGGCAGTATTAAACGTTACTCTGCTGGTACTCGGTAACGTGTAACGAACGTCATCGCAAGTCGTAAAGGTGTACGTAAAGTCGAAACGTTTATTTTACCAGGCAGGGTAACCTGGGGTAACTACTCCTGCGACGAGGTGCTGCGTTCATTTCCGGCGAATCAACGCGGGGGGGGGTACTCGCAGTAGCCCTGTGGGTAAGAGTCTCAGGCCAATCGCAGCGGAGAGGCCTCATTGTTACATCATTGATCCCAAACTATATACGTACGTACTCGTACCTGGGGGGTACCTGGTACGAATTACGTAGTGCGACGTCGAACCGTCGTACGGTAAAAAAAACGCAACGGCAGTTACGGTTTCACATCCATGAGAAACGCCTCTTTAGCGTACGGAGGGGATCACGAAAATGCACTTGCTTCCATCTTCTGTCTTTGGCTGTTGGGCACACGGTTGCCCACAGGTTTACAGAAGTTCGAGCTCGCACACAGGGACAACGCCACGGTTATTAAGAGGAAGAGACAGGACCTTTAGCTAGCGGCAAAGCAATGGCAGCGATGACTGCCGCGTCGAGGAGCGAGCTGTTCGATCTGACAGACGACAAGCGAGAGATGGTCGACGAGGTGAGGGAGGATGGCTGAAGGAACACCTGACCTGACTGACCTGCCGGAGAGGAGACGCAATGACCCCACCTGTGTTTTACGTTGCCCAACAAAGCTGGTGCTGCTGCGCCCGCATTGTGCTGCATCATTTATTCCCGGCTGTGTACCACATGGTGCCAAGCTGCGACGGACGTTTGCTATAGTAAGCGCTTGCTGAAGAGGACGTTCTTGTAGCCCGGGAGGCTATATACTACGCCCCACATATACTGCGGCCCATATATGCTGCTTCTGCTGCTGTACGTACGTAAAGCTCTATATGGGGACGGAACACGGAAGTGCCCAGCCGGTAGCATTACGAGTACCATTCACCTTCTATACCGCTTCTGTGCAATACGTGGTAGTGAAACCCAGGGAAAACCTCCTATACCAGTATCACACCACACAGCAGCAGCAAGAACCTTTGTTCGCTCGTAGCATTGTTGTTGAGGGTGTTTCCCTCGCTCCACTTCAAGCCTTCAAGAAGCGTTGGCGGCGCGATCGGAGAGCATGCTGACTGATTATGCTGCTGCTGTTGCAACCATGGATGGGCTTGTTTGCTTCTTTCCACCATGTATGACCGTATACACACGGCATGCAGACGGCCGAGGCGCCTCTTCTCCCCCGCCTCCCCCTTCCAAGCTTTTCACACCTCAGACCTCAGACAGATCATCGTCAGCTCCCACTTGATGATCTAGATCTTTCAGGAAATATCGATTCCTGATCTGTGTGATCTATCAACACGTAGCTCATGTTGTTGGGTGGGAGTGGTATCATCTGCATGATCTACGTACGTATATGCTTCGAAGGAGCACATGTTTCGTGCGTTGGATCTGTACGATACAGATCCTCCTCAACCCCTCACAACGGCAGGTCAGGAACTAGATGATCTACAGTAGATGATCTACAGTAGATGATCTGTAGATGATCTGCAGATCGTGATCTATCCTACGTGTGCAAGCTTGCAAGAGCAGCGACGCCACGAAGTGCCTCTTCTCCCATATAATACAGCCATCACGCGCTTGGACGCCTGCTTTGAGAAAAGTGATTTACAAGGGGGTACGAGTACTCGTACGACTATGATCTATGATCTACCAGGTACCTGGTATATGATATCATACGTAACCTGTATATACCAGGTACCAGGGTGCAGCAACCGTCAGTAGTTGACGTGATACGATACTCGCACGAGTACCAGGTACGTAATAATAGTTAATAGTGAGGCACATATCATCCCTTACGAAGAAGTACCAGCCCGGCAGTCTTGCGCGTTTGGAGCTTGAAGTATCAATTAATAGCGGTGTTCAAGTCCTCTGTTTTACGTACATATTATAGTAGTAAAACCGGAGGATACCCGCTTGTTTTACTTACATGGCAGTAAAACCAGAGGATACCCGCCTGTGAATGTACCATGTATCGTACTGGTGGCCTAGAGCCCCGGACCTACCGTAGTATGAGTAGAAGTAGCAGTACGTACGTAGCAGTAGTAGGGTTATCTACACCCCTGGAAGAAACATTCACACATTGCTTGCCACTCGTGACCGTGACACCGCCTGGTTTTTGTACCCTCTGGTACGTACATATGTACCTGTACTGCTTGCTTGTATATTTTTCGCGATCAGTTATATAATATGTACGTGCAGCGTCTGAGAACAAAAATAACATGGAGAGCACGGCAGCACGACAGCACAGAAATAAACCGGTTACCAGACAGAAAACGGGACACCGTAAAGAAAGAGCGTTGAGTTCACACAGGGGGTGCGGTCGTTTTTTTCAGCGCTCGCTGGTTTTCTCGACACCGGTAAAAGGGGTGCTATCATAATACCGAACAAGGTCTTTTCGGAAGGCTCTCAGATCTTTTCCGAAAACACCTTGTTCGGTATTATGATACGTAGCACCCCTTTTACCGGTGTCGAGAAAACCAGCGAGCGCTGAAAAAAACCATCGCACCCCTGCGCGAACTCAACGCTCGTCACCGCAGAACTGGTATCTCTCTACGTAGAATGAAGAATCGGCACAGACACCGGGTGTGCTGGATGTCGACGGGTAGAAAGAAGAACACACACCGCAACACCTTGTGAATATTCCACAGATGCTCCGAGTATACTCGATACTCCGAGTATACGCGGAGCATCGAGTATTTTTCGTACTCCGAGGACTGAGAGTATTAGAGTACTGGTGGCCTAAATACTCGGAGTACTTGGAGTATGAGCAGTACTGAAGGCCCAAATACTCCGAGTACTGGGAGTATGAGCAGTATTTATACTCGAGTACAAGCAGTACTCGGAGTAAAAACATCTGAATTACTCGGAATACTCCGAGTATCGAGAGTATTGGACTCCGAAATACTGCGAGTACACAAGTACCTGAAGTATTTTTCTCGAAAATACTCCAACTATACTCCGAGGTAATGGGAGCATGTGTGGATTTTGAAATGATATAAACGCCAATCACATGCTCCCAGAACCTGGGAGGAATGACGGCCGAGTCCTTAAAATTATGCAAAGTTGCTCCTAACGTACTTCACACTCCGAGTATACTCCGAGTATCGAGTACATTTCGTACTCCGAGTACTTAAGAGTATCACAGTACTGGCGCCCTGAATACTCGGAGTACTTGGAGTATGAGCAGCACTGAAGCCCCAAATACTTGGAGTACAAGGAGTACCCGCAGTATCGGACCCCGAAATACTCCGAGTACAAGCAGTATCGAGAGTGTTCATACCCGAAATACTCCGAGTACGAGCAGTATCCCGGAGTAT
>MEHQ01000689.1:62932-141321 GCA_008828725.1 Saccharina japonica
CCTGGCCGCACTACCTCACACAGGTGCAATAGACGGCCGATAAGCGAGCGTAACTCCGCCTCGGATGCCGCCTCGCGGTCCGAAGGCCACTCGCTTAGTGTGTCGCGAAGTCGCTCCATCTTTTCGACGGGAACGGAGATAGTAATTGCCACGGTATCAACATCCCACCCTAGAACGCACAAAGTGGTATCCCAAGGCGAAGTATTACGAGGAGAAAGCAGAGTTGGGCTTCTTGAGAGTCTCCCCACAAATCCCCGACCATCGGGCCACCACTGAACCTCTACCAATATCCCGTCATCTGCGTAGTATCGTACGAAAAACGGGCTATGCCTATATATTTGTAGGTTGGGTTGGCGTCGCTTGGCAACGACGCTCTAAAACATGACCCTCACTGCGTGAGCTCGACAACCAGGGTATATTTTTGTTGTTTTGGCGGTCGCCCAGGTTGACGGTCTGGTTGGATCATTTGTGCGTGGTTGATAACCTCAACTCCGCGCAAGGCGGAATGCTCGTATCACGTTAGTGTGTTTATTGTAGGGCACCCACAGGCAGAAACATAGTAATACCCATTGCTGTCTCTCGAAGTCGCCACACCAGAAATCAAACCGATTCATTGGAGGCTGTCGTCCATGTGCAAGTCCGCCTCACACGCGGTTCCTTAGTGGGATGCAGCTCACCCTTCATGCGACTCGTCCAACACCCCCACGTTTCGCTTCGCGCTTGGTGGGAGCAATGTCTACCTGGTTGGTGAAAACCCAACGTGCTCCGTCCCGGCATTGTATATGGGTGTGCGAGGTTCTATGGTCATACGACTACGGCCATGCACGACATGAGTACACCTCCCCCCACCGCCTCCTCCTACCCCCCGGTGTGTATGTTCTTCACATTATACCGTTATTTCTATATACCTCCTGGTGTCCTGTAAACCTCGTTTGTTCCGCAAACTGATCAATGGACGACTACAATAGGCTCGAGCGCGAGAGCTGGTCGATGCTGAGCTAGGCGAGCGCGACCCTGCTACGATGACGAGGGTGCGACTGTCGAACAAGAGCTACTCGGCAGAAGCCGCCGATGTCGTCGCCGTGGCCCTCAAGAAGATGACCGCCGTTACCGAGGTATTTTAGGGATGAGGCGTTACGAATATGGCGTTACGGATAAAAGGCGTTACGGATAAGGCGTTCCTAATACTCGCAATGCGTTACGGCCAAAGACTTTCAGACAAGGCGTTACTACTGTAATACTCGTAATGCGTTACGGACAAGGCGTTTCTACTACCCATAAGGCGTTACGGATAAGGCGTTACAGAAAAGACATTACTGTTAAGCCAACATATTTATGACGTTCTGTATCGATGACAAGGTTGGCTTCAGTATATATCTGGTGACAAGGTTGGCCTCAGCACGCGCGATCGAAGCATCACGCACGGCTTGCAATTCTATACGACTTTCGACGAAATCCTCGATCTGATCACAGCTGGATGTTTTTTTCATTTTTATAACCCTCGATCTCACAGCTGATGTTTTTTTTCTTTTTTTTTCCATTTTTTTTTCATATGATATGGTGACCAGGTTGACTTCAGCGACATCATCGCCGGGAGGCCGAAGGAGGTTGGGCTTAGAGTCCTCGCCGCGGTGTGCGGGGGTGTTGGGGACAGGGAAAAGCTGGCCCACGTTGACGTGAGCGAGAACGCCATGGGACCGGACGGGGTGGAGGCGTGTCGGCCGGCGATCGAGGGGAAGGAGGAACTCCGCGCGCTTTTCATGTGCAACAACGGCCTGTCGGAGGCGGCCATGGAAACGGTCCGGGTGAGCGAGAGAAAGAAGGTTCTTGGAATTTTCTTGGATGGCTGGACGGGTTGGTGGGTTGGTGGGTGGATGGACGGACGGGTGGTTGGAGGGGTGGGTGGGTGGGTGGATGGGTGGATGGATGGGAAGGTTCGCGGAAAGCTCTTGATAGTTGTCGTGGTTGCGTGGTCTTGATGGATAGATAGATGAGTGGGTCGGTGGGTATATATATATATTTGTGGATGAGTGGGTGGGTGGATGGGTGGGTCGGTGGGTTGGTCGGTGGGTGGGTGGAGGGATATAGGTAGATGGTGGTTTGAATTAGCCCTTATCTGTGGTAGATGTCCATTGACGGTGATTGCTGTGCTCGAAAAAAAGTAGTGCGGTGTCGACTCGTTGAGAAATAACTACACCACGTTTGGGGGACACCCTTTTACGAGGGGACAGAGCAATCAGAACCAAATATGCTAGGTAAACATTCTAGAACATATTAATTCAATATGTAAGTTTTTGTAAATATGTTGGGGTCCTGATTTGATTACTGTGGTCCCCCGTTATAGTTGTATCATACTTGGAATTATGATGAGCCGTGAAAGGAGTTGCTTACCCCCTTTTTAGAGCTGCGTCTACGTTTCGGATACAAGCAAGTTAGAAATAGAGTGGGCTATTTTTGCAGTTGTTTTTGTCGTTTTTGGTTTTATCACACAGTAACTTCATTGACATGACCTCCACCACTTTGACTTGCAACATTATCACCGTTTTATGTTCATATTAGAGTCCAAATGGTTATTATGTTACCGGCCACACCGGTATATACGAAGTATATATATACTGTTTTAGACTACGTAGTACACCAGATAAGGGTCGGAGTGTTTTGTTGTTAGCCACTCCTGTCCTGTCTTCCTGTACGTACGGGTCGCGCGTCTCAGCTGGGTCTCCTCCGTTTCACTGACGGTTCATCTTCCTGGCGCCACCATTTCTTGTCGTCGACGCTTTTTTTACAGGACATACTGTTGGCGACCAAGCCCAATGCCTTGCGGACGCTGCACTTCTTCAACAACATGAGCGGTGATCTGGGGGCGAAGGCTCTGGCGGAGGTGAGAGCTACATTTAAATCTGCCGGGGCTCACGCACGGCCGGGAGGGTGGCTCGAAACGGTCGGCGTGTGTCGGTGTTCACAGGGGCAGGGCACGAATGAGGTCACCGTCCTTGCGGCGTACGCGTCTTTGTCTCGACGCTTATCGTTGTTGTTTGTCGACATTTCTATATTTCTGTATTTACCGCTTGTTTTCTCGCGTCGATTTTTGTCCTGGATCCGCCTTTCTCCGCAGCAGCAACTGTTGTGCCACCCACCCACCCTGGGGAGGGGGGAGAAGAGCCTACTTAGTGACCCCGGATCTGAGTTGCGACTAAATAGGGAGAGAGAAAAGAAGGGCGAAGATGCGAAGATAATGAATGGGATGGGAAAAAAAAAAAAAAAACGGCACGATAGAAGGACCACTATTAATACTACTGTTAGACCTGGAATCACTTTTTTTTAGACGTAAAATTCGCCATTTTTCTGTCCGGGATCTTCAAACTGGAAAAAAGAAACTTTCACGATCAGCCAATCAGCAATGAGGGAAAAACTCAAATTTACAATAAAAGTCTATTCATAGTTCGTGGATGCACATTTCATTTTTTTCCGACGGCGAGCAGCGAGCAGCCGGACATTCCTCGTTGACTCGTTCGAGCAAAAAATGTTTTAGCCTGCTGCGTTACAACACACGGACGCTTGAGCGTGAGCTGGCCGCACTTGACTGCTGTAGGAACATTGAGCTCGATGACGGACAGCAGGCCAGTGCATCCCCTGGGGACGGGCATGCATCCAGCCGAGGCTTCGGAAGACTCCTGCTTGCGCGCGACTTCTTGCTGGTCGCATAGCTCAGCCCGGGTGGTGGCCAGCACCGCGTATGACTCACGACGGAGGTCTAGTTGCAGCTTTATGTTGGACTCGTGATCGTGAATATGAGCAGCTGCGCTTGAGAGCTGTGCCTTCGTCTCAGAGGCCTCCGCGCGACTTTTGTTCCGTTCCTTCACCGCCCGATCGCGGATGGACTCGGCCGCGGCGCGGCCACCGCGTTCGATGGCAGTCGCCTGGCGTGCGACCACCGAAGCTTCGCGCATCGCTTGTCCTGTGCGTTTTAGATAGCTTTCCATCTTTTCCCGACCGACTTTTCTCTTTTTTCCTTAGTCGTACTTCCTTCGTGGGGTGGGTGGGTGGCACAACAGTTGCTGCTGCGGAGAAAGGCGGATCCAGGACAAAAATCGACGCGAGAAAACAAGCGGAAAATACAGAAATATAGTAATGTCGACAAACAACAACGATAAGCGTCGAGACAAAGACGCGTACGCCGCAAGGACGGTGACCTCATTCGTGCCCTGCCCCTGTGAACACCGACACACGCCGACCGTTTCGAGCCACCCTCCCGGCCGTGCGTGAGCCCCGGCAGATTTAAATGTAGCTCTCACCTCCGCCAGAGCCTTCGCCCCCAGATCACCGCTCATNGCTCGCAACACCCAACACTGACTTCGAGCAAGCAAAACCAACACGCACTTTGACCAAGCAACACCCCAACACTTAAATCAGGCTGGCAACCACCAACAACTAACGCAAGCACGAAACACACCCACCTCAAGCTCGCAACACCCAACGCCAACACTCACTGCGCAACAGCCAACGAAACACTCACTCCGAGCAAGCAACACCCCCAACACGCACTTCAAACTCACAACAGCTGACACCAACACCCACTTCGAGCTGGCAACAGCGGACACCAACACCCAATACTCACCTCGAGCTCGCAGTCCCTGAGGTTGACGTAGGTCAACGAAGGCTGAGAGGCGAGGACCTCAGCCAGCACATTACCCCCCTCCTCCCCGAAGGTGTTGTCGGCGAGGTCTAGGCGCTCGAAGAGCCCCAACGAAGCGGCGGGACACTCTCGCAACGCCTGCATGAGTATGATATGTAGGTGCGACCGGATTCAAGAGAGAGGAAACGAAACGAAAGCCGTCGTCAATCACGGCAAGCGGTACGAAAAGCTTTCTTCAAGAAATGGAAAAAAAACGGATGCCTTGGCCAAGACAAGCGGTATAAACACGTTAAGGGTTCAAGAGTTGAAAAAAAGGATGCCTTGGTCAAGACAAGCGGTATGAACACATAAAGTGGCGGTACTTTGAACGGGGGTGGCTGGGGGGAAGAACCGCGTGGGAGGTACTATGAACGGGAGTGGCGGGGGGGGGAAACCGCGTGCGAGGCATCAGCATGAGCCCAACATCAACTAGGATGATTGCCATCGAGGGCCAGAGCGGAATACTGCAAGTCCAAGATAGCGAAGAAAGAGCGGAAGACCGAACGTTCAAGACAGCGAAGAAAGAAGGATGCGTACAGCGCGGGGGTGGGGTTCTCATTGGAGCGGTGCCCCTTGCTCGAAAGGACGCCAAACGGCGCGAAGATAGAGTTACTGCACTGCCACAGCAGAGCACCACCGAGCAAGATCCAACAATCCCCGCCCGCAACTACCACCACTGTTAGATTCTGGAATCAAGGCCTATTTGGACCCAAAAACGTGGCAGGCTATTCGAAATCACCACTTTAAAAATCCAAAATACAGGGCAAAATCAAAATAGCATAGGAAAGGAGAAGAAAGTCTAATTACTTGGGTTTACACTACGTAAACGGTACAAGTTATATTCGAAAAGTCTCTGGGGTGGAGACCAGGTGAACGCTGAAACTTGACACACACCTTTGACTGACGTAGACGCGAGGATGGACATTCATTTTCCTATACGTTTCATATATGGCGATTTTTAAGGCGGAATAACATGTGTTTTGGCATCTTGTTATTTGAGCGAGGGAAAGACTTGTCTCACGTTGATGTAGAATATATAACGTCGTTCCACTGCGTTGGGATATGGTGCGCACAACAGCGCAACTCGCGGCTGATTTCATTCAGCAGCCGTCGAGAAATTTCGATCCCAAAATAGCCTCTTGGCCACCTTTCGCTCAGCAAGCAATTGGCTTTTGTGATGGGAAACAAAAAAAAAACCCACCCACCGACCAGCCGTGCTATGTTTTCCATTTTCAGCATAAACCTTTTATTTTTTGTGTAGAGATATCGAACCCCAAGTTGTTGTCGTTGCGGTTGTCGGTCGTCTGCGTCTGTTGGAGTAGGGGCAGGTGCGAAATATTATGTTCTTTTGTTACTTTCTGCCCTTTTCAGGCTGTCAGCAACTTGTGGCCACCACCACCGATAACTTTGTTTTCAGCGGAACAACCTTTTCTTGTGTTGTGTGTGGGGGAATGTTTCGCGCACAAACCTACGTCTATCTACCCTCCGTCGTCTGTCGTCCGTCGTCATCGTCGTCCTCTGCGTTGATTAGGGCCCGATACGTAAGCAAACTTGTGTCTCGCCGACGACCTGTTTTCGACCGCTGTTTGCGCCGTGCAAGCTGTCGGTACGCCGAAGCATGCAATTTTCTCAGCCAGCCCCTTTTCCCTTCAAAGCCCTTAATCCGAAAGTCCTTAGTTCCAAGCAGCAACGAAGAGATGAACCAAACTCTACGTACGTACTGTCTCCTGCGCGGTTGGTTGTGCGGAGGCGTTTTTCTCGCCCCATCCTTACCCCCCCCCCCCCCCTTTTTTTTTGTTTCCCATCACAAAAGCCAATTGCTTGCTGAGCGAAAGGTGGCCAAGAGGCTATTTTGGGATCGAAATTTCTCGACGGCTGCTGAATGAAATCAGCCGCGAGTTGCGCTGTTGTGCGCACCATATCCCAACGCAGTGGAACGACGTTATATATTCTACATCAACGTGAGACAAGTCTTTCCCTCGCTCAAATAACAAGAAAGATGCCAAAACACATGTTATTCCGCCTTAAAAATCGCCATATATGAAACGTATAGGAAAATGAATGTCCATCCTCCGCGTCTACTTCAGTCAAAGGTGTGTGTCAAGTTTCAGCGTTCACCTGGTCTCCACCCCAGAGACTTTTCGAATATAACTTGTACCGTTTACGTAGTGTAAACCCAAGTAATTAGACTTTCTTCTCCTTTCCTATGCTATTTTGATTTTGCCCTGTATTTTGGATTTTTAAAGTGGTGATTTCGAATAGCCTGCCACGTTTTTGGGTCCAAATAGGCCTTGATTCCAGAATCTAACAGTGGTGGTAGTTGCGGGCGGGAGTTGTTGGATCTTGCTCGGTGGTGCTCTGCTGTGGCAGTGCAGTAACTCTATCTTCGCGCCGTTTGGCGTCCTTTCGAGCAAGGGGCACCGCTCCAATGAGAACCCCACCCCCGCGCTGTACGCATCCTTCTTTCTTCGCTGTCTTGAACGTTCGGTCTTCCGCTCTTTCTTCGCTATCTTGGACTTGCAGTATTCCGCTCTGGCCCTCGATGGCAATCATCCTAGTTGATGTTGGGCTCATGCTGATGCCTCGCACGCGGTTTCCCCCCCCCGCCACTCCCGTTCATAGTACCTCCCACGCGGTTCTTCCCCCCAGCCACCCCCGTTCAAAGTACCGCCACTTTATGTGTTCATACCGCTTGTCTTGACCAAGGCATCCTTTTTTTCAACTCTTGAACCCTTAACGTGTTTATACCGCTTGTCTTGGCCAAGGCATCCGTTTTTTTTCCATTTCTTGAAGAAAGCTTTTCGTACCGCTTGCCGTGATTGACGACGGCTTTCGTTTCGTTTCCTCTCTCTTGAATCCGGTCGCACCTACATATCATACTCATGCAGGCGTTGCGAGAGTGTCCCGCCGCTTCGTTGGGGCTCTTCGAGCGCCTAGACCTCGCCGACAACACCTTCGGGGAGGAGGGGGGTAATGTGCTGGCTGAGGTCCTCGCCTCTCAGCCTTCGTTGACCTACGTCAACCTCAGGGACTGCGAGCTCGAGGTGAGTATTGGGTGTTGGTGTCCGCTGTTGCCAGCTCGAAGTGGGTGTTGGTGTCAGCTGTTGTGAGTTTGAAGTGCGTGTTGGGGGTGTTGCTTGCTCGGAGTGAGTGTTTCGTTGGCTGTTGCGCAGTGAGTGTTGGCGTTGGGTGTTGCGAGCTTGAGGTGGGTGTGTTTCGTGCTTGCGTTAGTTGTTGGTGGTTGCCAGCCTGATTTAAGTGTTGGGGTGTTGCTTGGTCAAAGTGCGTGTTGGTTTTGCTTGCTCGAAGTCAGTGTTGGGTGTTGCGAGCTTGGAATGAGTGTGTTGCGAACTTGAAGTGAGTGTACTGCGAACTTTGAGTGAGTGTTGGGCGTTGCTTCGCTCGCTCGAAGTCTTGGTCAAAGTGCGTGTTGGTTTTGCTTGCTCGAAGTCAGTGTTGGGTGTTGCGAGCTTGGAATGAGTGTGTTGCGAGCTTGGAATGAGTGTGTTGCGAGCTTGGAATGAGTGTGTTGCGAACTTGAAGTGAGTGTACTGCGAACTTTGAGTGAGTGTTGGGCGTTGCTTCGCTCGCTCGAAGTCAGCGTTGAGTGTTGCTTACTCGAAGTGACTGCCGGTGTTGCTCGCTCGGTCGTGAGTATTGGGTGTTGCGATGCTTGAAGTGAGTGTTGGTGCTGCGAGGTAGAAATAAGCGTTGGGTGTTGCTTGCTCATTGTCAGCCCCCCTCCGCCGCCCGCGTTCCGGCCCCTTCCAGCATGTTGCCCAACTCCCCCCCCCAGCCTTGCTGCCCCACGCCTGCTGCAGAGACAACGAGCTCGAAGGGGGAAGGGTAGATAATAACCTCAAGTGCGGTACAATTGTTCTGTTTTTCGGCAACAAGTCGTTTCTTCGAGATTGGGGTGCAACTTATGAGACATCTTAATGGCGGTATCCCCACGCGGTATTCCCAATTGTGGTGCAATTAGGAGACGTGCACTGTTGCGGTTCAGTTATCGAGGCACCACAAATGTGGTCTGCCGACGCCCTGCAAGAGACGAGGATGGACCTGAGCTATAGCTGCGCCGGAGGCATCGAGAATAAGCGCGCTTTGGCTGGCAGTTCATCACCGCTGAAAAAACTAGAAGCAGGGGTGGGGCGGAACCCCCCCCCGCCGTGTTCGACGCCCTGCATGCGCAGGCAGCGAAGGGGTGCGGTGGAACACCTCACCCTTGGCGGTACGCGCTTCCACCAGTACACAGCTATGCATCTCACACACCTCTCGCGTGCCGCACCCGACGTTTCGATGGATCAGGACGACGGCGCTACTGTGGTAGCGGAGGCGCTCGCGAAGACGGCTCCGTTACTCCGAGAGCTTGATTTTTCTGGGAACGAGCTGACCGCGGAGGGGGCCGCGGCCGTGGCGGCTTGCGCGGCGGTGAAGGCGTCCCTGGAGTACCTCGGCCTCGAGGACAACGAGATTGGCTCGGCCGGCGCTAAAGCGGTATGTACGCCGATGCGCTATATATGCGCGTGTTGTTGTTGTTGTTGTTGTTGTTGTTGTTGTTGTTGTTGTTGTTGTTGTTGTTGTTGTTGTTGTTGTTGTTGTTGTTGTTGTTGTTGTTGTTGTTGCTGTTGCCGTTGCGGTTGCCGTTGCGGTTGCCGTTGCCGTTGCGGTTGCCGTTGTCGTTGTCGTCGTCGTCGTTGTTGTTGTTGTTGTTGTTTTCGCGCAGTTTGGTTGGTTGTCGTGTTGTGGTGTGGTATGGCTGACCGGCCGTCTCGCGACACAGAGCGGTGCTGCGGGTTTGCGGAGCGTTCCACATGAACAGTCAGGGTAGAGTCGACTGTGCGTATGCATGGTGCGTGAGTTAACACGTTCCGTTCCTCGATTGCGAGGAAATAAACTCGAACGTTAACGCCTCTAGCCGACCCAATCTACCGTAATTTCGGTCTGACGCCGCCCCCTCCCCCCCGCGCATGAACCCACCGTTTCGTGGTCATATGGTACACCCCCCCCCGACTAATCAACCGATCAGGTGGCCAAGGCATTGGCGTCGACACCGGCCATTCGCAGGATCCAGCTTAGCTCGAACGAGATCTTCACCTCGGGTGTCCTTGCCGTTGCGCGAAGCGTTCGGGACAAGAAGGACTTGGAGGTAAGGGTATGGGTAAAAACAAGGGCAGGGGCAAGGGTGTCACGCCCCAGCGTTTGACTCGTGTGTGTGTTTTCGTCCGTCGCGCGTGTCAAAAAGGGAAAGGGCTGTGTGGTCAACCGGTGGTGCTCGCGGCTGGATGCGGTGTGCTCTCCTGCGCGTGGTGCCCACACTCGACGGTAGCGGTTGCCCGCTCAAGAACAACGCATCTGGCAAAGTCGACCCGCGGTATCTCCAGCACGTGTTCGGTGTCTTACACTCACACCGCCCGCGACGTTTGCCGCGAATCGAGTAGCTATTCCTTGGCTGGTTGTAAAATTCCGCGGTGGCTCGATGCATGAAAACAGGCCCAGAGGGTTTATTCCCGTTGTGGTCCCGAGCTCTGTGAGATATCTTACCAGGTACGAGGTATGTCCTTCATCTTTTTGACGGTATGGATGCGCCCCTTGTCCCTACGTTTACGTTTCAATCCTGTCGACGCTTGTACGCGCAGAGCTTGGAACTTAACGCAAATATGGTTAGCGAGGAAGGGCTCACGCGTCTGAACCGAATCCTGGAATCGTCGGGAAAGGTAAGCCACGCCACCGTTTCTTACCTTTGTGGCGGTTTGGGTACTTTTTTTTTATCCGTTTGGATGTGGGTTACGTCGGCGCTGCGGCAGTGGAGCTTGGAGTAGCTGGCATTGAGGAGGGGCTCGGTTAGAGTAAAGACCATCGTAAAACATTTTTATCTCATCAACAACACCTAAGCTGCCTGCCCTAGCGGCTTCATATCCAAGTCAACCGTCTTTTGCAATACAGTAACAAAAACCCAAATATCATACCTGATATAGACTACTGAGGTGTTCTTGCACGAAAATATCCCGACAGGCTACAGCAGGAGTAAGAGTACCTTGTTATAGCATTGCCTTATACGTGTTCAAGACGGTGGTAGCCTTTTCACAATTAAACGTAGATTTGTGACTTGATTTTTAGTAACGGCAACGCGAAAAAATTGGCCAATTTTACCCCACAGAAGGTTCAATGGACGTACGTACACATATTTGCTATCTGTACCAGTTATGTAAAATGGGGTGGGGTTTTTGTTGTTCCTTGGTGCTGTTGTAGATTTTTTATAGTTGTATCTGTTTCACAACGGTAGCGCTGAAAGCGGCCGAGATTCTTGCCTACAGCAGCCAGCACGAGTACGTACACGCGCGAGACTTGAGCGTCCGCTGGTCAGAAGGCCATCACACGTTGCGCGGGTTGTTGCCGTTTTACAGATGCCCTTGCCTTTGCTTGGCGAGAAAAAAAACGTCGGAGTTCCAATCGCATCGCTTGTGTCCCGCTGTACCCGACCCGCCCCTTGTAGCTCGGCGCTCTAGGAGAAATGGACGACAACGTAGACGACGAGGACGAAGAAGAGGAGGACGAGGATGAGGAGGACGATTTGGAAGAGACCGTGGAGACGGCAGAAGGGGGGGAAAGTGTGCCTGCGCCGAAGGTCGATGTGGAAATCGACGAGCTTGTGGCAGCCTTGGGAGCTGCTAGCGTTTGAGTTCGAGTTTGAGTTTTGAGTTTTGCGATCGTTCGTGAAAACGTGTCATGTTGCCATTTTTTCTGTTTTTCTTCTGATGAAGCCCGCTACTACAGTGGCTTGTGTCGAGCAGTTTTTTGGATTTCAGTCCGTAAAAAGGGCGAAGCATACACGGTGTTGACGTGTGTTGTGCGACCTGCATTTTTTCTGCTCGAGTGCGCATGAAAATGGCTTGGTCTATGCTCTTACGCTCACTCCGTCTCTTGATTTTTGTGTGATACATGTATTCGTAGAGAGAGCGTTTCCGTTCCCGCAGTTTGTCTTTTTATATACATTTTTTCCAGAGAAATTATCCGATTGGCGGAATATTCATGGTCGATGTCAGACGTTTTCCGCGGCGATGACGTCACCCTGGGATCGGGGTTTTGCGTTTTTCGTGGTTGTTGGCGAATAACTGGATTTTGGAAACTGAGAATAAGAAAATGGCCCTCTGATAGGCTTCACGTGGTGTATCTTGACATTTCTTGAGCACGCAGCTTTTTTTCTATACGACGAGCGCCACACAGCGAGGGGAAACGGAGAGCGCACGAGCCCAGGCCTAACTTGATGGCCAAGTTGCCCTTTATCCTACGCGTGGCCAAGTGAGCAATCATGCAGCATTCAACAGCGGCTGCGGCGGCAGCAGCAACACCAGCATCGACCAGTCAACATCGTCGACGGTAGCAGCAGTGTACACATATCGACCATTCAACGGCAGCAGCAACAGCAGCATCGACCATTCAACAGCAGCGCAGGCGGCAACAGCATCAATTAGCCGCAACATTCCAAGTATTGGAGTAGTATGTCAAGGAAGGCCTCGCAGCACACTGTGTGGCAAGGAGTGGTTCGCGTGAGACGCGACGGCAGAGGTCGGGTAGTCCCTGGGAGTCTTGCTAATAGAATCGGGGCGTCGGTGTGTAGGCTTTTCAGCACTTAGAATCTCGTCCGATTTATCGTGTTCTCCCAGACACGGAGCACACTCTTGAGGTTCAGGTTGTATTATCATTGTCCCATTCCCACCTTATCCCATCCCCACCCACACCCCCTCTCTTTGTTGTTGTTGCCATGGTCGTAGTGAGAGGAGGGGGTGATCGTACGTAAACTGCCCTTGGCATTGTTTCCAGGTCATCGACTGATGATCGACTGATAGGTGGCGCTGTTGATGAGTGTTCGGTTAGTGTGGGCGACTCTTTGAAGTGTCAAACTCCTGGCTCTGTACAGCAGTACAGGTGTACTTGTGCCCCTCCCCTTGTCTTTTTTGTGTGTCATAGACAGCGACAGACAGCACTACGTCGTGTATTTCGACGACTGCCAACCTGCCCTACTGTAGCGAACAGCCGATTGATTCTACGCCATCCACCAACAACTTCACAAGTTTATAAACAATTTACGTGTTGTCTGTATCCATTGTGACGGTAGCGGCGGATCTTGAGACGGGCGGTTTTATATCTCTCTGGTGTGTTGGTGGACCTCACTCCATAATTTCCCCCCAGATTTTCATCCCAGCGATTCCATCACAGGTGTTATTCCAGGATGCGGATTGTTTCGTTTTTTTTTCATATTTTGTATTTTTGGCCGGTTTTTGGATCTACAACGTAGATGGAGTACTTCCTCCGTAGGGCTCTACCTGGTCACAATTTCTTTTGAGCTTCTACGACTTTTTTGCTTGTTTTTGTCAGTAGATGTTCGGGAAATGCATGAGACTGTTAAAAATCTGAAACCCAGGTTCCAGCAGGTTCTGGTTATTCTTATGAAAAAAAAGGTTTTACGTTTCTGTTTTTTTCTGTAGCGTGAAAGTCTGAGAACGGGGTATCGCGGGAGTTTTCGATACCACATACCTGTATCTATTGAGGATGAGGTGATGGGCGTGACGTGACATTAGTGCACAACTCATTCCGCTAACGCGGTTGGTCGTTTAGATCTACACAGCAGAGTTGTAGTGAAGGCTACTGATTGATGTGGACGGGACTATGTTCACCCGTCCATGCGTGGCAGCAGACGAACGATGGGCGGTGAATGGTTTTTGCGCTCAGCAAGGGTCCCGGCTAATCGTGTGTGTGCGTGCGTGTGTGTTTTGTTTGTCTTCCGGCGTTCTTTCTTCCCGTCGTAACACGTGTGATATAGAACATCACACCTCCCACACGGCTACGTGGTAGTCGAGCTGCACGAAAAAACGAGGCTGCGTACGAACAAAATGGTGATGTCACCGTCGGCTTGAGCCACGCCGTTGCACACCCTCGCGAGGCGTCGCTGACCCAAGGTGGCCAGCCAAACAGGCGCCACCCTCAAACGAGAGCTGCAAGGGTGCCGCATGGTATATATGGTTAATGGCAAGAGGTGATCTAAATGAGACCAAGCGATCAAAACCGCAAGAAGCCCCCTTGCTGAGGAAGGGGAGAGGGGGGGGGGGGTCTGCCACGGGCCGGGGTTATGCGGAGAACATATCTAGCCGGGGTGGTGAGGGGGGGTGCAAAGTTGGACGCTTTGGACAGCCACGATTGGATGGATGAGCTCTCTGCGTTATTTCTACCATGCCAACCCCCCCACCCCCATCCTAGTCAGGCAGGAGGGTTGCTTGTGTTCTTCAATGAACCGTTTGCTTGATCGTTTTTCGGAGACCCTATTTTCTGTAGAGCATCTAAAGAAAAGTCGACTTGTTTCCTGTCATCGTAGCAGGTTAGGTGCTGCCCCAACCAGGGCTCCCTTTTACCGAAGACACTTTCCACAGCCAGCGCTTACCGCTATGAAAAGTTCAAGAGGCAAGGAGCGTTGCTGTGGATCGGTCAGTACAATTACTGGCCCCGTACGGTACGCATCTATGGGTAAAGCGTGACTTTTAACGAGCCACCTCGGCTGCTCTCTTCGTCCTGTCCTTCACCCTGTACTTTCTTGTCTACTCCACCTACACTACAGCGCTATATATGCATCGCTATCTAAGATTTTGGGCACACTTCTTGGTGCCACGGGCAAATCATACCAGTAACTGGTACCAGTCTTCTTGCTGTCGCACAGCTGTTTCTCTGCGAGTTAACTCGGCCGTCTTATTGCTACCAGCGCCAACCTTTGCAGCTGCGAGTACCAGCTGTGGATATGCGCAAGGTTCGCCCGCTATAACAGGTTATAAGCCTCGTTTCAATATTTGCGCTATGTACGAGTATTGCAGGGTACACCTTGGAGCGACGTCTTCAAGGGCCCAACACACGCTATATTCAAATGATTTAAAGCAGCACTGTGTTGCCGTATGCTGCGCTGTGTTTCAGCATATAATTCCTGTCGCGACACGATCGTAGGTCGCAGAAACGAGTTTACGGAGAAATATGTGGCCGGGGCCTTTGGTTTCGATGGATGTCTGCTTCATTTCCGAGTGATGTACAATCACTCGAGAATCAGCTCACGGCTGGTGACCCGGCAGAGATGGATCGAGATGCTGTTCAGTCGAATCGGGGATGCAGGCACAAGGCACCCCAGGAGATGGGAATGGGCGTATACGGTCTGTGTGCCGGCTATCGGTAGTCGTAGCGCGAAGTTTTGGTGCAAACCATTGACAATATCGCTTAGGTCGAGCTAGACACTATTAATTGGAGTAAACGCGCCCGAAAAAGTGCTTTGAAACGTGTATGCGTTGTACAACAGGAAATCCCCTCTACGTAATATAGTTGGCGATGGGAAACTAAAGAGTAAACTCCTAGGAATAATTTGGCCCCGAAGAATGGATGAAGTTGTACTGCTGTAGAGGGGTGAAGCGCTTGGCAGGGTCGTTAACAAAAGCTTTGAACGTGCAATTTTTACCCATTCACCCAAAATCAAACTCGTGCCCCGTGAATATGTTGTGACTAAACACTACGTGAAGCGTCTTCAAGTCGCTAAATACACGAAATCCGACGTATCTGGTTGGGAAGTAAGTACGTGTGGAAGCCAGGGCTTGTTACGTACCGGTATCTCACTTTCGGATCGTGCACACGCCATACATTCGTTTCCGAACTATTTGTTGCGACAACTCGCGAAGGTAGATGTTCTCCTAAGACCTTCGTAGCTGGCGAGACTGTTTATCTCGGAGCCAGCTGGTTTCTCGGATTTAATTCAAAAGAGGGCGCCCTGCATGTATCCAAATGCAATACCATACGCAGCTCCTCATTAAGTACAGCATGGCATACCGACACACAAGTGCAAGCTAAAGCAGTCGGCGTAAGTCGAAGACACGCCGTCGAACCGCGTTTGTTTTTGTCATCCCAGTAGATGGGTTGGCGGTCACCGTTGCGAGTAAACACGATATCGTCCATCAACGATCATACTTGGAGACTAACCTTTCTCCCCCCGGCCCCTCACCCCAGTCAAAAACTGGCATGGGCTCTACCCGCGGGCACGGACAAGATGAGCGCCGCATCAGCCATATACCGTACATGGACAGTGCACAACAAAAACAAAAAGTCAGCAAAAATTCGAACTTAAACGATGGGCCCTGAAAAACCTATTGGTACAGTTCGTTCGTGAACAACATTTCGAACTGCATTGCATCAAGACAAAACGCACGACGTATTATAGTTCAAGGGTTCAAACTATGCAAGCATCACGCACAATAAATGCTTCCCACCCTCCCCTTCCCCCCCCCTGCGCCCCACAAAAGTGGCAGCATCTAGCTTTGAACCGAAGCTAGTCCTTAACAAGCGCAAAGCAAGAAGTGCTTGCCGGGTTTCCGCTATATAAACCTACGCAGACTGTACACGGGACGAAACGAGGTTCCAAGCCCAACGTGACCACCTTCGCAATAAAACTGCACCCAGTCCGTCGACGAGACTTAACTCTGCGAAGCAGCCAAAACAAACGCGTTTTTATTTCCGTGTTACCCAGGGGGGGGGGTGTACTCATGTCATGCATGGCGGAGGGGGGGGGGGGGGCGTATTACTGTATACCTGGTATGTGGAACCCTTTTACTACAATAATAACATATTACAGGTCTATTTCCAAGAAGTTTTCCCCCCGAAACATGGGCACAGACTGCTCTAAGCGGGTTCATCGAGGGTTCCCTGAAGCTGTCTAAACATGAGGTTGGCCACCAGCTTCTTCCTCAACGAGTGGAACCCGTTCTCGACCTCGATCTGCACTGGCGCCACCGCTGGGGGGGGTGTAAGTAGAGCGACACCTTCGCTGCCGTCCTCGGGGGGGTCGAGATCACCGTCAGCCCCCTTCCAGTCTACACCCGCCTCGAGGAGCTCGATTCCGTCAAAGTCGTGAAGCATGTTGTGCAGTACGCAGCAGGCCAAGAAGACGTTGTCGATGCACTCTGGTTTCTTGTAGAGGCACGGGGCTTTCAAGATCCTGAATCGACCTTTAAGGGTCTCAAAAAAGTGCTCCGCGTCCTTATGAACGCTCTCGTGGTGATGCTTGTAAGTCAGGTCCGCTTGGGTAGCTGGGACCTTCACGGGGCATTGCAGGCACCTCCACTGCGGTTGGCAGGGGTGAGAACGGGCAGAGGAAGGGGTTTCTTTTAGGCACGTCTACTCGGCGGCAATCTCTCCGTATGTAGTATTGAAACGATGCCATGTCTTTGTGTGGTACGATCGCAGTCGGACATGATTATCACGTCTACTCAGATCCCGCACATTTTGGGCTGGAGGTGACGGGGACAAAGGCTTCTTTTCGGGGACTCGACTACGACGCCGGCGTAGTTCTACGCTATCAATCATCCCGCATGCATCCTGCACAAGCCCAACCACACGCCACAGGCTCATTCGCGAAACAAATTGTGTGAAGCATGAATCCAGCCATTGAAAATGACGCACGCATCCTACTTGTACGAGGCTCAAAAAGACAACAACATGATACCGTAACGCGGCGGGATACAATGCACAGCAGTGAGCTTCGCGGGCGCAAGTGATGCTGGCGCAGTGGTGTCGTCAACACAAGGCGGTACGTTCCCTAACGGACAACCAGCGGATGTAGAAAAACCAGACAAGTGAACCACAAGTAAACTGCCGTGACGCGTCGTCGGGAGGGGGGGCTACTGTTGTATTCAAGGCTCACCCAGAGTTAACACAACAAATTAAACTGCCCGTGGGTTTTGCTGGGGAATCCCTGGCGATTATTTTTATAATCCATTTTCAAAGGGCAAAGCTGTCGCCTCACTCGTAGAGATGAATTTTCGCGCCCGCAATTTTCTGATTGGATTTTTGCTTTAAAGGGGACTTTTGATTGGTGATAAATATTGAAGGACGCTGACACGTGACGTTCACCAAGGTGGCGCCACTTTCTGTCGATGGACGTTTCCGCCAGAGAACACGTCAACATGTTTTTGGGCAATTTGAACAGGAAAAATCTCGTAAATTTCTGAACGGGGCGGGGTTGCGTGCTGCGGTAGGGGTAGTACCTAATTTTTCTGAGGTTCTGATAATCACTTGATTATCTTGAATATAGTATAGGAGCTCTATACATCACGCAAAACCTCATTTTGAGGAAACCTGAAAGTGCAAGTCGACGAACAATCTCCCAAGCCTAGCTATTAGTAAATTACGAAACATATTGTATATCAGGTATCACTAATGGTGTTCCAAAAATATTGGGTTTAGGAGCATACTAATAGGTCAGCCCGATTTTTTTGGCCAACAAGTGCTACACCCCCTTCGTAGCACGTCTCTGAGGTATACTTAGAAATGCCGCCGCCTCACCCGGTGATGTTCTCCGCCGGAGAGAAGCCACAGGCCCTTCTCCTTGACATCCTCGCCGTTCTCGCCTTTCAGAGTGAACTCCACGTCCTTGTAGTCACCGTCCCGAACTTCTTTCACAAACTCGTCCGAACAGGCGAGAGTGCTGTGGCTTTGTGCCCCGGGCATGCCCTTCGTGGCTGCCAAGCAGCGCCCGGAGCGGTCGACTGTACACTCGTAGGCGAGTGTCGGGAGTCCCTCCTTCCCAAGGTAAGACTGCCGTCCAGAGAATGGCGCGTGCTGCCAGTGGAGATGGGTGACAGCGGTCGAGCCCACGGCCCCGGGAAACCCGGCGGCATCGAAGGCTTTCAGCGTGTCCGCCAGGGCCTGTCCTGTTGGCTTCACGACCGTCGTAGCGTATAGCTCTGTGGCGTAGCGCTCCATGAACGCGTGGAAAATCCGCTGCACCGTCGGCACGCTTAATCTGGACATTTGTGAGACGTCATCGAAGGAGTTTCCTTTGCCGAGTACGTAGAGGACAGCCAGCACCTGTGACGTGTAAACAACACACAAGGAAGATGCACATATTACAACGTGCTTTGTTTAGCATGGTCAAAATGTATCGTGCGCACCGAGTAGTGTCGCGGATGGAAACGCCTCGCTGGGCTACCTACCTGCTGTGCTCTGCTCTGTCCCGTGTGCTGCCTGTTGTGCGATGCCTTCTACCTTTCCGAACTTTACCACTCAAGAGCAACGCTACTACTGCTAGTAATGTATCGGAGGCTTTGGAGGTAGGTGTAGCGGGCCGAAAACGGCACAGCTGTAAGCCGAAGTGCAGGATGGCTGGGGCGACCGCCATTGACTGGCAGGCAGTTCACCGGTGGCTGGTGGGGTGGGGTGTGATCGACGACGTCGGGCGTGGTTACTGGGCACTCGGCAGTCGGGACAAGCAACAGGAGCAATTCATTACTCGTGAAGAAGTTGCTGCATGTTGTCCCTTAATGTGCCCAGTACGTCCAATCCGCCGGAGAATAAATAAAGGGAAATAAAACCAATTAAAAACTTGAACTTTGATACCATTTGATACATATGTATACAATATGTACGTTATGAGGCTAATTCTTATCCAGTCGATACGTGGATCGAAAAAGTCGGCTTGCGATTGGAGACACAATCGGGCTTTCTTATACTGTTGAAACATAACATTTTCGTCCCAACTTTTTCGAGCAGTCCGATCCACGCATCCCGTCGAAAAACTCGAGTTCTTCGACGGGATTCGTGGACTGGATTTCTCGACCGAAAAAGTTTTTGAAGCCCACCGCATCTCTCTCCACCCCTCCAAACACACGGCCACATAACATAGCAGCAACCTGAACACCTCTCCGATGCTGGGTTGGCTGCTCTACTGCTGCTGCTGCTGCTGGTGCTCGCAGCGCAGCACCTCCTAGAACCCGCGAGCAGGACACGAAGCAGTTTTCAACTCTCGTATCAACCGCCACCAGGAAGAGCACACAAAACTACAAAATCGATCGGATTGGCTGCAGGGAAGACACACCCCGTCGAATTTAGAGTGGATCGGAAACCGAGCTTTTCGATTCTCTCATACAGCAGTAATAATGAGCGTGAGGATTTTGTTTTTCGTTTTTCACCAACACACACCAACGCACACAAGTTGACGACAGTTATAAACCCTGCTGCGCGACCCGCCAAACCGCACGTACGTCGATGCTCGCACGAGTACTGAATTTTGGAAAAAATGTCAGGTACCACAGGGTATGCATGCCAGGTACCAGTTACCAAACTGGGTACAGAAGTAGTACCCGCAAAAAATATGAACCTGACGTTTGTTGTCCCCGAACCGAGCGACGAGAGGACACCTGCAGTAGACCGCTGAATGATAACGCAAGCAAACAAGGGCTGTTCCCAAAGACCATACGTAAGCATGCCATGCCGCCCCACCTTGAGCTCCACGCAAATGTAGTTGAGTCTGCCGACGCCCGTAGTGTTTGCCATAAAGCCTTCCCATTCGCCAGCCTTCACATTTTTGACCAGGTCGAGGAAGAATGGATAGGGCACGCGAAAGCTCGCGCGAAAGCTTTTGGCTTCTTCTGTCGTCGGGTCGGCAAGGAGCTGCGTGTTCTTGAGCATCACTGCCCACTCGCTGCTGTTGTAGTCCGGTCGACCGTACGAGCAACGTGTTCGCTTCTTCTTCTTGGGTTCTTCGCGATGATGATCATAGACATCATCATCTTTTTCATCGTCGTCGGCGTCATCCTCATCCATCCTAGATGCGGCCAAGAGTAGCTGCTGGTGATGATGGATCATACTAGAGAGGCACGTCGTCATCATGCATATCATGGCTCGAAGGTCCCTCTTCTTCACCATGGCGCCTCGGTAGTTGGTAGCCGAGTTATCACCCTGTCAATGCTGAGTCGCTGCGTCCCGGGCCGAGGGTTGGTATGCGGCGTAACTACTGCTGTACGTACATATCATACATCATACCACCACTCCCGACTTGGAAATCATTCTGCTTTTTTTTCCATTTTTAATTCTGCTTTTCAATTTTTCCATTTGTTTTTACGTTTTTACCGTTCCCAGATTATCCAAATTGGGTTGAACGAAAATGCTTGCCATTCCAGACGAAAACTGAAAACAACGTACCAGGTAGCATCCAAAATCTGAAAGCTGGGGCTGATTAGACTGATCTGTTACTCACAACGCGGGGATAGCGGACACATGTCGAACTCTCAGCCGAAAAGCACGTACGGTACCAGAAGAGGGGAGCGATTCTCACAGAGGACAACGTAAAAAACGTTTCTTATGCTATCTTCGGCGATTCCTCGTCCGGAAAATGATGACTTATCTCGCAAGGGTTTCGTGATGGCAACGCGTTATTTAAGCAGGGGCTGCTGGACGTTTTGGAGACTGTTATGTGTGCGAGGTGGACAGGATTAGGGCCGCGCTGGCGCGGGAAACAGCAGTAGAGGCTCTGAACACGGATGAACCACCTCCCGATTTTTCCACCCTACGTTGGCGACGTTCAACGAACCTGATCTTCCAGGGCTCTCTCGCTTCTTGGTCTGCGTAATACAGCAGCAGTATTTTGACGATTCGGCGAAATTTTGGAATTTTTCAATTTCAAACCCATACATACCGGGACGCGAGCGAGAGCGAGCCCACCGCTGCGAAGAACACTGCGTTGCAATCTTGGGACTGAGAGGAGAGCATGGACGACAGTCTGCCTGAAGACGCAGGGTGAGTCTAGTGCACGAGTCGCGGGAAGTTGCGCCTGAATCCCTGTTGGCTTCTGGCCATACTGGTATGTCAGACAACGGCCGGTCCCTGACGACCTTTTAGTATATCTGCTGTTGCGTTTGTCGCATTTGCGTTACCTACTTGTACGAGGGCGCAGCAGGAGCGCGCTGAGCGCTAGTCTTTCGTACCCACCCACGAGTTTCTGCCGCCAGCAGTGCACTAAGCTGCCTGCCGGGTGTGAAGGCACCGCTTGCTGGCAACAGGTGTTGCGCGCTAATTCGAAATTATGCTGCCATTATTTGTTGAGGCTCTTGTATCATGATCATAATCTACGACTTCTCGACCTCGTGCTCGTGGTAAAGCAGCAGCAGCAGTATCACATCATACCAGAGACCAGAGCACAGGCTGTATTTCTTAGGAAAAGGTGAAACAAAACGCGTTTGTTCTGCACGAACTTCATTACGTATGTGTACATAACGGCTTCAGAATTTCTTATTTTCCTGTAAATCTTAGCTTAACTTTCTTAATAGCTGTCCTGTGCTACGAGTACTGCTGTCGTAAGAGTATCGGAACTGCTGTAGGTGCTCGGCACCTGGCATATGATACAGCAGTAGGTATTCGTACTCGTAGCCCTTTTTAAGGGACCCCGCGATAAGGGAAAACGGTACGTACGTACTGGTATACGTATCATACCTAAAAGGAACCTCACATTTCTGCCCACCATTTTTGCCCACTATTAATAGTGACTGCTGTAACGGCGCCATGGTAGGCTGCGCAGGCTCGTCGGTAGGCACGTCGTCGGTCGGCGCCATGGTAAGGGGCCGGTACCAACTCTGATAAGGGACGTTGCTATATATGGGACCTCCAATCCCGAAGGCACTGTTAATATATAGGGTCCCTTAAAAGGGGCTACCTACTGCTGTACCAGGTAAAATACACGTACGAATTCGTAGTGCAGCTGTCGCTACTACGACCACCAGCCGTATAATTGCACGTACGTGCTGGGCTGTTCGGATCTGCACGTACTTTTGCACCATCTTTACCCTTGCTCCCACCCGGACCTGATCCCACCCGGATCTGATCCCATTTGGCACCCTGCTCCCACCCACAAGGTGCAGAAATATAATCAGCCCTCCGCAGGAGCCGCCGGAGGCCCACCTGGCACCTCGATCCCATTTGGTACCCATGTAGGCCATACATATCTACAACAACTCCTGCCATACATATAACCGTATTGAAAGTACGTGCAAATTCGAATAGCCCGGCACGTACGTGCACGTTCTACGGAGCCGTACTACACCCTATGACGTATCAAATAGCAGGATATTTGTAACTGTCGTCAACTTGTGTGTGTTGGTGAATGGTGGACGGTGAACGGTCGGTACAGTCAGTGGAGGTCCCGATATCTCGTACATACTCGTAGCGGTTCCGTGAATATCGTAGCGAAAATCCCCATTATAGCGGTTCCCAAATCTCTTGTCGCCATCGCAATCCGATATAGTAGCGGCTCCAACCCCCCATATCGGGACCTTTTACGATCCAACTGCGGTTATCCTGGCCTAAATAGCGGCTCCCACGCCTCCACGGTAACAAACTCCACCAACCCATTTGTGGAAACGGTATGATACAATTTTAATAGTTTGTGCACGCGAGAGGACAAGAAGAAGAACAGAGGTCTCCATCAACACTCTACTGCTGTAGATCTACATTATAATAGATCGCGCCCCCCCTATATGGGGCATGACCCTCTTTTTTTGTAGGGTCATAGCGTCATAGCCCATAGCCCCCCCCTGTACACACACCATGTCGCGCGGCACGAGAGCTATGCCGTTGTAGGTGCTCGGTGTGGGGCTGTTTGTATTTCGATACCTGTGCACAACATATGTACGACGTTTGTTTCGTTGTACACTTGTGTGGTTTTTTCGTGTGTCGGAGGCTTTCTGCATTCTGGCCATGTTCCTACGATTCATATACTTGTATAACCCTTCCTGCAGTACATACCTGGTATGATACTACTAATACATTAGTAGTAGGTATATACGTGAGAGCTTTTCGTGCAGTAGTCGTAGCAGCATCACAGTAGTACTATTAATAGCTGTATATTAATACTCGTATTACACATTTCGATGCGAGTCGATAAGGGAAGAAAGGGCTGAAGTCTTCTCTCGATAAAAATGCAAGGCACGAACCGTAGTGGGGGAGGAGGGAGAGGAACCTACTTTGTGACCCCATATCTGAGTTACGACTAGGAAGGAGAGAGGCAGGAAGGGCGAAGATAATAAGTGGGATGGAAAAAAACAAACAGACAAACAAACAAACTACGTGTATGTAGTACGACGAGTCCGCCGGAAGAAAAAAAAGTGTAGTATTTTGAAGTGCAAGTTATTTCGCAAAACTTCATGTACGAGTGCACAATCCTCCTTACCTTGTTGCACAGTAGAAGTAGTACTACTACGTACTTTACATAAATACTACCCGGTACTTAACATCATACCTCGTAAGATACATGTGACACTATCAAGGCAGTTCCCTGGGAGAAGCTGCTGTTGTTCCGCACGTATCATATACGTATACGTGCGGAGTTTTCCGCGATATAGCGGTGGACAACCGCTATTGAGGCCTCGTGAATAGCGGGATCACCCGCTGTATCGGATTAGTGGGGTGCCCTGAATAGCGGCAGTATACGATGCCTTTGATACTACGAAGTATGCACTATGCACCGCTATATCGGGACCCCCACTATGGTTGTTGTTTGTTGTCTCATCGCCATAATAATCTGTTTTTTGTTTTTGTTTTTGTTGTTCGGCCACAAGACATAAGTTAGGCTCCAGTACGCTACTGCTGTCGTCGCACCAAGCCACCAAACAAATGAAACGAAGATTCAAGGTTAATGTGTACCAGGTATAAGACAATAGGTGTCATCGGGCAGCATTGGATGGATGTTCACGCCTCTCTTAAGGCTTGAGGCCGCGATGTCGTGGCCACGAGCCACGAGCCTCTGAGTTAGCGTCGCCTTGAGCGTTGGCAGTCCTGTAGAGTGTGGCCAACTGGGTGTGGCAGCAGAGATGAATTAATAAACAACATTCCTGTCTGCGTACCGGCTGTATATGATACTGCAGCTGCTGCTGTATGAGTACGATAGTTCGGAGGCAGAGGTTGCTGTTGGGACCTACAGCAGTAGAGTTCACGCAAAATAGATCGCACGGCAGGGATCGCGTGAGAAGCCAGCAGTACACAGCAGGGAGCCAGCCTACCAAGCGGTTCCCATCCCCGACAATGGATGCGCACGGCCTGAGCGGCGGCTGTCCTGCTGCCTGATGTTGTGTGGATCGCTCCCGCCGTGATTCTATCCCGAAATGACCTGTGACTCTGAGCTGGTATGATCAATTTACTGACTTTTGTGCTGATGGTTAGTTGTTGAAAGGTTCGGAGGTAGAGGTTGCTGTAGGAGAGATTGCACAGCAGGAAAACCGCACGAGAGACCAGCAGAGCCGCTCCCATCCGCAACACTGGGTGCGTGGCCTAGGTGGCGGCTGTCTTGCTGCCTAGTGTTGCGTGGATGGCTCTCGCTGTGATGCTGTCCTGCTGTGACCTCGTATATAATAATGTAACCTTGTGTCTTGGGTCTTGGGAGGAGGGCGAGGGGGGTTCCACTGACGGTGGTACCCCGGATATGATATGCCTGGTACTCCGGAGAACGACAAGTGTCAATTTTTCTCGTAAAACCAATACAGTCAGATGTATTGGATCGATCAATCTGTTAACCCAACTATCAAACGATCAATCGATTCTTCATACTCTGTTCTTCGTTCTACTCGTTGCCTGGTGAACGTGCGACTCCCTACTCCAGACCGTGTGTGCGTGTTTCCCCCGTTCAAATGCATATGCGTCTACTGCTGTACCTGGTTTGATCTGATAGATGGACACGTCCTACAGATCAGATGCACACTAAATCTATTTACGAGACATTTCGGGGCAGATCTAGATACGTCCTTGATTTTATGATGTGCACGTGCTAGATAGGGTTTGCCGGGTGACATCCGCATGGACACAGCTCATTCGCACATGCTTGCGGCGTTGAATCTGTTCAATGCGGCTCTTGCGCTCTTGCACAACATCTCATCAGAGCGTTTTCGTAGGATCTGAATTGTCTATTGTAGAGGTCACAGGCCTGAAACATGCCAGCATGTCAGCTCCAAGCAGACAGACAGCAAACCGAGGTGCCGAGGTGTTGTTTGCTCGTGCGGCGGAGTTGCAAAGGCGGTGTAGGTTCGAGGCTTGGTGAAGGGGCCTCGCCTTTCGCTCACAGCGGGCACCCCTCCACTCCCCCCTTCAAACTTTGGAGCAAATAGTTAAAAACTCAAGGCGTGCTGTCGAGGTCTTGCAGTTAATACCACATGCTATCGTACATCGTCGTGCGATATCTGTCACCTGGTGCAGCAGTACCACTCTTGTCTGCAAATGAACGGATTTTTTTTGGGTACGTCATACGTATGAATACAAAAATGGTCCTTGCATTTCCGGACCGAGTGGTAATTGCCAGGATGTTCAGCAGGTTGCCTACCCGTACGTATTAATCTACTTGGGAGTATTATTCCTACTACTCTGACCGGGAATATAAGCAACGTTTGTAAATTAACATTTAATCGAAATTATCCTTATATTTTGGGTCAGAGTGGTATTAATTGTACAGTTTTAAAAACTTAACAGAGCTCTAATAGCGCAACGGGAACCAAGGAACTGCAATAGTAAGGGCCCATATTAACGAGTATAAAATGAATTCAATTTGGAAAAATAAAATTCAAATTCGCTTCTCATTGGTCAACACACGCACCAGCACCAAATGTTAGGATCTTGGGGTCTAATCAATTTGAATTGGACGAAAAAACCAAGAAGGTCCCAGGACCTTTTTTTGGGTAGAATTCAAATCAAATTGAGGAGTTGGCCCGACTTGGACCGGCATGTCCACGGTGGGCAAACGCCCCCGGCACCATCTGGTCATTTCTTGGCCGCATCGATGACCACGACCGAGGCGACAACGCGTGAACCACGACGCGAGGCCACCGCGACAACAGCGGCGCCCACGCCTACAGACCATAGCACATCGTACCCCGGCGGTGGCGCCTCAAAACCAATCACGGCGGTCGCAATCCCAATTTTTCAACAAGCTCAATGTGCCAACCCGACCAAAAACCGAGTGATAGACGCAAAAACAGCAGGATACGTTCAAGGCTTTGATAGCACCGTCGCCGTCCCTGTCTCGTCCGTGGCGTTTCAGGGATATCTACGCCCACCAAGGAGACCCTGAGAGATATAGCTTCCTAGCCTGGGCGGCCAAAAGCAAGAGTATGCTTGCGTCGGCGCGCACGCGCCGACGCATGCCTTCGCTCTCGTCTACTGTCGTCGGATTTTTTCACCCGGGCGTTGAGAGGCATGCTGCGTTTTTTCGATTTCATAAATATTTGAACAAGCAATTCACTATTCCCCATAGGACACAAACCAGTTTTTTTTGCGAAATCACATCCAAATAGGATTTTATTTTCCAAATTGAATTTTCTGCTGTCTTCGTTAAGATGGGCCCTAAGAGAGACAACAGCTTCAGCCCTGAGCCGGTCTGATTGTTCGATTGTTCCATCGGGCTAGGCCCCGCGTCCAACCCGACACCCAAGGGCTGCTGTCTCCTCACGATGCCCGCATTATGCACACACATATCAACATCAACATCAACACACTGAACACGCACCGTGCACAGACCCACAAAGACGCACGCACGTATATAACGACGGCACACCAGCCAAGTCAGTGCGTCATGCCAAACCGAGCGACGACCGTTTCTCGAAGCCTTGTAACACTGCACTACTTCCACTACTACTAATGGTACTACTGCCACTACTTCTGCTGCTACTACTGCCGTTACTACTACTACTACTACTGCTGCTACTACTGGCACCGACTGCTGTGTATTCTTCCAGTAAGTTAGCTACAATAGCACGTTCGAGCGGTAAAGCCGTCGTTCGCACGCACGAGGGTTGCGGCTGCCTCGAAAACAAAATTCGGTGTGCTTTATACGTATCACGCGACTGCTGTACCACTCGTACTGCTGTTTGTCGCCTTCCTTCCTATCGTACCGCGGCGCACGCCTCCTGTAAGCGCACTTGCTCCTCCGCTGTCACGGCGAGCGGGACAACACGGAGGTACTTGTTTTGTTTTTTGCTGGTGCGACCCGTTGCCCTAAGGTTGTTTTTGTTTTTCGCCCGGTATACGTGTATACCTCCGTTCTCAGTGCGTAACTCTAATATTATTAGAAAAGGGTCTTCGTGGTCTTATTAAAAAAAAATGTTAACAGTGTTTCGAGGGGTCGTCTGCTTCGATCTGCTTCGTATGTCTGAAGTCATTGGATGCTGGATTCCGTTTTATATGTTGGATGGTATAATGAGAAGAGGGGGGTATAATTAGTCAATTTAGCGAAAGAGGGAAAATAATATGATGTTTTCTTCCACTCCCGAATTATTGGAGCCTCTCTTGCCACCAAAGAATATCATTTGATTTTGGCGATGGGTTACCATGATAACAACAACAACTTATCCGCCGGGCGAGCGTGGGTGTGAGGGTTCGCCGGCAAGGCTGTATGCTACGTTTCTGCTGTTTGTAGTCGTCAGGGGACATCGTTTGTACATCCCCGGGTTTCGTAGGTGGATATGTGGTCGTCAGGGAACATCGTTTGTACATCCCCGGGTTTCGTAGGTGGATGTGGATCGTATGACTGGTAACGGGACAAAGACGCTGTCGAAGATTTGCATACAGCGGCCACACTTTTTCACGTTTTCCAACACTATTGGAAAGTAATTTCTCAATTGCATCGTATGGGTGATCGTCGAGGTGAGGTGTTTCAGCGATGCTGGACCTAAGCTGAGTGGCCATTCACGCGTTTTCGGTACGGGTGTTATAAGTAGTGCACCCCCCCCTCGGCAGACCACACCTCACCGCACCGCCTCTGCACTGCAGGATGTTTTTTTTGTTTTACCATGACCGTCGGTCACGACATGTCGGTTGTTCGTGACTTCCTTTCACTCGTGGTCATGTGGGGTTTTGCGGTGCTTCGTGACGCTGCTGCTGCTGCTGCTGCTGCTGCTGCTGCTGCTGTTTCTGCTGCTGCCGCCGCTTCATTGTGCGAGATTGCAGGCATCCCGGCTGTCGTTATTCGTAAGCAGAAGGCTTTCGAACGCCGTTGTTTTGTATCCTCTCCCTAACCCTTGGAAGTGGCCACACCAGAAAGGAGCTCAATTCATTCGGCGCTGTCATCCATTGCAAGTCCGCCTCGCAAGCGGGTCTCGGTAGGATGCAGCTCACCCTTCATGCGACTCGCCCAGCACCTCACGACGCTTCGCGCTTGGTGCAAGCAATGTCTGCCTGGTCGGTTTAAACCCGACGGGCTCCGTCCCGGCATTTTGGGGATGCGAGGGTCTATGACCACACGACTACGGCCATACATGACACGAGTACCCCCCCCCCCCCCCCCCCCTCCCCCACCCTCCCGTCACTGCGCGCTTTAATGAACTTAGCTCCATGGCTAGACGACAGACATGCTGGTGCAACGGGACACAGCGAATCTAAACCCCCCCCCCCCCCGTCCGTCGGTGAAAAACCGACATGCTCCGTTCCGGCATTGTAGGGATGCGAGGGTCTATGGTCATATGACTACGGCCATGCATGAAAATGAAGTACACCCCCCCCTCCCCCCCGGTTTTGCTGCGCCCCTCTTCGGCGTTTTTCGGCAGGGGCGATGACTTCGTTTGCACCGTCTGCTTCCAAGACCTTTCGTCTGGGGCGTTCCAGGTGGAGGAGCACCCCACCGTACCGGGGGTGGCGGTGTGCCCAAGGTGAGGGTGGAGTGAGTGCGCGCCGCGACTATTGACGGCGTTCTGCGCGGCCCCGTACAGAAGCACTGGGGCGCCATGTGTGATGTGACCACAAGCGGTGGCATGTGTCAACTCGGGGGTCTTGTATAGCGTGTCCTGGGTCTTGGGGTGTGCTTGGTGCGGTGTGTGTGTTTCTTCTCCTTTTGGTTTTTGTCGACCAACCTTTTTTTTTCCGCTGTTACAAAAAATCTCAATCCCTCACTTATTCCAAGTAGTTTTTCCTCGAAAACGTGCGTGCCGTTTTCTCAAAGGGGTTTAGTGTTTAGTGATTTAGTGTCCTGCGATGCTGAACGGTGCGACCCACCCCAACACCTCCAAGCGATATTTGCATCAACGTTTTGGGAACAAGAAACTTGGAATTAAAGTTAGGCACGTTTTTTGCAGTAGTATTTAGAGCTGTTAACTTTTGTGCTCTTGGTGTCTGGGAGCGACGGGGGGGGCGGGGGGGGATACTCATGTCGTGCACGGCCGTAGTCGTATGACCATAGACCCTGGGGGGGGGGGACCTGTGACTTCGAATCCACGTTTTGGTGACTACATTAAGGTTTTGGTCAGGGTTGAGGCCGCGATGCTGGTTGCAGGTAGTGGGCGACGTATCGAGGGCTGCGAGGCTTACTGCTGTAGCTGAAATCGGCCTCATCGGTAGTGCGCTCATACGCGGAGCCCCGCGATGTGACGCGTCCAAGGTGCTGGGGACGCAACGGGGGTTTCCCACAGGTAGAATGGCGACCTGTGTTACACACGAAAATGTCAGTATCAGTACATAGTTCGTGCCCGGTGCATAAATATGCATGTACGCGGTCGGCGCAGCAGCCGGGCGATGGCGGCCTTTTTTTCTTCGGAGTTTCACCCGCCTACTCGTAGTGGAGGCGTGTCGCACGCCGAGCTGTCGAGGTGCAGCGTTGGTACTCCCCTGATTGGGGCTCTGCAGCTACGTGGCCATCGAACGCCGGCTAAAATTAGAGTTGTCGCAGGGTGTATCGCCCGAATACCCCCAGAATGAAAGAGACTTATGTGTAGGCTGATGGTGATAGTGTAGCATCGCCCACCGTAGAGGTGAAGCGTAAATTAATACACGAAAAATGAAGATTTATGAATCGTTCTTGAATAATTAATTTAAGAACGAAGGGATGAGCCCCGTTCTCTCGTATTCATTGTGGACAACACGACGACCGCCCCGGGTGAGCTCGCAAGAAAGAAAACACCACTCGAAGGCAATTTGCATGAAGAGGAAGAGAAGGAGGAGGAGGAGGAGGAGGAGGAGGGGGAGGAGCGCTACGTCTGCCGGTATAACCCGACCTTCCCATGTCTCGGTTTTCCCCCACCCCCAAGACTTCAAAGGCCTACTGCCGCACTTGCAGCCCCGTCGGTCGTGCAGCTTGGAGTAGTCCATCCGCCTCCGGCAAGCCTGCTGCGTTAGCGATGCAGCGACCCTCGAATTTTGCATTTTACAACACGAACACGCACCCCGAGCAACCGTGCTACGCATACGTACGGCAAGGTGTTTTTGCTGATGTCCATGTTGCTGCGGCCCGAAAGCAGGGGAGATCCGGTTAGTGCGACGCGCTCGCTCCTACAGTAGCTGTTGGCTCCGACCTTCAGAATCGCGTACTTTGAGACACCATGCCCCTACACGAAACCGTTGACCCGCATATATAGGAGAGCTTATTACTCATTATGATAGGGCCTCATACGCCAGACATTGGTTGTCCCCAGCGCGTGGAAATAAACATGGTGGGTGTTTTTTGGCCGTTGTTGCACCCTTGCTATTTTTGCTGCTCTAACGCCCCTCCCCCCCCCTCCTATTATGTATATATATTTATAGGTTGGGTTGGCGTCGGTTGGCAACGACGCTGTAAAACACGCCTCTCACTGCGTGAGCTAGACAACCAGAGTGCCGTTTTTTTGTTCTTTCTTTTGGCGGTCACCAAGGCTGGCGGTCGAGTTAGATCATTTGTGCGGCGTGGAGAACCTTTGCTCCGCACAAGGGGAATTATCGTATCACGTAGTGTGTATCTGGTAAGGCACCCATGAGGCAGTTACATAATTCTCCCATTGCTGTCTCAGAAAGTGACCACACCAGAAATTAAATGAACTCATTGAAGCTGTCATCCTTATGCAAGTCCGCCTTACAAGCAGTTCTTAGTAGGATGCAGCTCACCCTTCATGCGACTCGCCCAACACCTCACGGCGCTTCGCGCTTGGGGCAAGCAATGTCTGCCTGGTTGGTGAAAACCCAACGTGCTCCGTCCCGGCAATGTAGGGATGCGAGGGTCTATGGCCATCCGGCTACGGCCATGCATGAAAATGAAGTACACTCCCCCCCCAAACCCCCCCCCCCCCCCCCCTCCCCTGGGCGATGCAATTGCAACTGCAACTGCAACGACAAATGCATATTTGACTAACTGCAACGGCAACTATGCGCAACGGCAACTATATGCAACTGCGCAAATTCAACGGGAACGTCTGTTCGACTTCAACTGCACGTTCAACTTGAACTGTAATTTCAACTGTATCGCACCCTTGCGCGCGCGCGGGGGCAGGTGCCTGGAGAGCCTTCGCGAGGTCCTGGAGGAGAAGGATGGGCGGTTGGACGACGAATGCTGCACGTGGTGCACGGAGGACGTGGACAAGAAGCTGTTCCTCTGCGATGGGGACGACTGCGGGAGGTGACTATAATTCGACGCGTGAGCCCCACGCCTGTCCGGCTTGTATAGCACGCATGCGAACGAGCACCCTCGCACAAGTTGACGGCGCCGAGTGTGCGGTGCGGTGCGGTCGGAGGCGATGGTGGCGCTTGTGTCTTTGGTGTGAGTGTCGTTTTGTGTGTTCTCCTTGCCTTTGTGGGCGAGTGTCTTGCTATGCGGGAGCGGCCCACCCGAATCGCCACCGACACAGGGTCAGCCCCCGCCAATTTCTTGGCGAAGATGATCTATGCCGTACTTTTCCCAGCGGACCTCTGAAATGCTGTCGGCGTCATGCCGCGCGTCGTGGGTGGGTCGCTGCTAACGGCAGGGGCGGTGAGATCTCCCTCGCTCTCGACGAAAGGGCTCTTCTTCTTCTTGTTCTTCTTCTTCTTCTTTGCTGTGCTCGTGGAGCGCGATGTCAGACTGAGCGTGCTTCCCTTATTTTTTCGCGTGGGGCTGCTTTGCTCTACGTACTTCGCTCTGCTTTGCTATGCGGCTATATATGTATGAAGTGCGATGTCGGACCGAGTGTGCCTTCTTGTTGTTTCCGCCGGGGACAGTCTCTTGTGTCCTTTGCATGGCAGGCGTTTTGCCTCCGTTACTTTTCCGGTCAACTCCGCTACGCCTCTTAGGCCTCTAAGGCGTCGAGTTCGGAGTGTTAAACGCCCTCACCCACCCCGGCCGCGTAAGGCACCGCCTTTCTTGCTAAATCGTGGAAACCCCGACGCGCGACGTGCACACCGCCTTTCTTGCTACATAAGTCGTGGAAACCCCGACGCGCGACGTGCACACCGCCTTTCTTGCTAAATTGATCGTGGAAACCCCGACGCGCGACGTGCACACCGCCTTTGTTGCTAAAAATCGTGGAAAACCCGATGCTTGACGTGCCCCACAGGGCGTTCTGTGACAGCTGCATCGACAAGCTAGGCGAGGGCACCGCGGCACTAGTGGAAGCCTCCGACGACGATTGGCTGTGCCCGTGCTGCGACGAGAGCGCACTGAGTAGTTTGCAGGTAACGGGAGCCTCACATAGTATGCTACAGTAGGTCGCATGTATTACATGTCGTCGTAATTGCCACCCGTGTGGTGTGCTGTGCTGTGCTGTGTCTGCTTGTCACACAGCGCAACATGCAAGATAGATGCGTAGCTCACTCCCTGACATTAATTTCCGAGCCGATTGATCTCCCAAAACCAAGCGGGGTATATATACGTACGTACACACAACGAAAATCGTGGTGGCTTTGGAAACATCTCGTCGATTTTGTTTTTGTTCCATAGACGCATCGCTCGTCGTTTATACCCCCTTCCCATTGTCGAGAGTATATCCGCTGGGAATTTCGTACGAGGGGGTAGGTTGTGCAGTCTTGTGTGTTATATATGATATACGGTCCTCCGCCACCTTCATCGCCCCTTTCTTTCGCCCGAGATCGCGGCGTTTTTTGTTCAATCGGTCGGTCGGGAAGTGATCTGAGTGAGCTAGCGATCGAGTTATATGCGACGCGTGTTCATAAAACGCTTGCGAGTGCTCCGTAGCTGTGTGGACCACCGTCGCTTTTTGACTAGTGTCTAGTGGTCATAGGGCGCCGGCGCCGTCGGCACGGGGTGTTATCGTAGTAACCTTTTTTCTGCTGTACCTTCGTTTTTGAGGACAAACTACTTGAAATTAGAGTTCGGTTATTTGTTTTTGCAGTTGTGGGTTGGGGTTAACTCGACTGCGTACTGAGCGCTGTGCGTAAGTTTGGCCTCGGCCGCTGCTCGACACTCAAGCCGCGCGCATGCAGCTTTTCTTTCCCCTCGTCGCTTACCATTTTTCACTATTAACAGCGAGAGTCTGACCCGCCGCCCTTGCTCCTGCCCCGCTCCCCTTCCCTCCCTCCCTCCCTCCCCCCCGCCTCCTCCTGCGCCGCCCTTATATTATACCTTCCCTTTTACCGGGATGATGGCCCGACAAAAAAAAAACTGTGAACCTTTTTACGCGTACCTCCTACAGGCGCTTCTTACGGAGGCGGAGCAGAACCCCCCCCTGCTGTCCAGAGTCCTCTCGAGGCTGTCCAAGAGTGATGCCGCCTCTCGCGCATCGGGCGAATCCCCGGGACACGGCGACCCAGGCGATGAGGGTGCGGCTAGTAATAGCCGCCCGCCCGCAGCCACAGCTGCAGGCGCCCCCTTATCTTCGTCCTCCAACCCTCTTCCACCAAAGCCGCTGGGTGGGAGTGCCGGAGGGCCGGCGCAGCCTAGCGCCGGTCTCGCCGAAGCAACGTCGGGGGGGCGGGCTTCGGAGGCGGCGGCGGCAGCGGCTAACCCTTCCTTTGGAGGGGGAGGGGCGGCGGCTGGTGAAGGGGACGAGGAAGACGATGCGTTTGCGCAGGAGCTGATAGATGCAACGCTCATGGTGGAGGGGGAGATCACCACCACGCTCGATCAGATGGTGCGTTGTCCTGCCTGTTTTGTTGTGCATCTCGGAAGAATGCGTTGAGGGTTGGGGCGCGGGGGGGAGGGGGGGTGAGGGAGCGTGCCCTATGGTGCGGCAAGAAGGGCATGTTGCTGCTTTGCTTTGGTGGAAGAGAGCACAAGGCGCGGGCAGACGGGGCGTGCGGGTGGCGGGGGGGCAGGAGGGACGCCCGCCGCCCGCATACACATGACATGTGTGAAAACCAGCCCCCCCCCCCCCCCCCCCCCAAATCGCCAAGTCGTTTCCCGTGTTGATCGCGAATGGTATCCCCGGAACGATAGGTGTTGGTTCTACTCGAGTTGCTGCCGAGGAGCAACTATAGGTTCCGTCGGCGGGAGACGCGGCAAGCGGAGTTGTTGCAGGCGACGGGGGGAGGGGGGGAGAGTTGGAACAGAACACTTGGTAGACATGGCCTCGGTTTGTGTGCTCCGATTGGATTCGATTGCCTACGACCAAGGGTGAGGGGTGGGGGCGGGAGGCGGGGGTATCGGAGGCTAGTAGAGCGCCGGTAGGCACCGATTCTAGCTAGACGCATGGATGCAAGCGCTCTTTTTCGCTCGCACGCGCCTTGAGCGAGTCGGGCCCCCTCGTACGTCTTGTCCGGCGACTTGCAGCTTCGACGTCGAGTGCTGTGCCCCTAGCGTAGAGCTCGGGACTGTTGCTTAAGTGGTCGAGCACGCCGCTCTGTGTCATCGGTGATTGGGGATGGTCTGGGGCGATGCCGGACGTCGTCGTTGCCCTAGGAACGCGAAACGGGTAGCACGCTGCAACGGGCAGTGATATGAGACGGACACAACATCCCACGAAAGAGCACTCACTTGCGTCGTATGTTCATCGCCGTTTCAGTTATTGTTGAGTGTGATCTGCTTTTGATGCTACGTGCTGATATTGTTGATATTTTTCATGTTACTTTTTGTTGTTGTTGTTGTTGTTGTTGTTGCCGTGATGGTGATATTTTATGTCGTTTTTTTTCGCTGCTTACATGCACTCTCTCTCATGTTTTTCACCGTTTAGTAACCTGCACAATAGAGGCAGGCCCGCCGCTGCCGCCGTCGCTCACGTTTGCTGCAGCTGCTCCGATTGCTATCTATTCCTGAAACGTGGCCCGCTTGCTCGTCCTGTCGTTCGCTCGTGCGCACGTTAGGATTTCGCCGCGGCTGAGGAGCGCAGGAAGAGTGTTTTGGAAGAACTCCGGCGGGAGAAGCCCCACATGCCAGCGGAGGAGTTCGAGGCTGAAGTCAGGTGTGAAACAAACCGCGAGCGTGTGCACTGCTGTCTGTCACCCTGTCGAAGGGGCTGTATCGTAGACCTTGGCTAAAAGCTTCGACTGCAGTTTTTTAGAAAACGCTTGACTTTCGGACCCTAACCCTATGTTATGGTATTGCTGGTACTTGGACGACGTATCGTAGATGGAAACCCGGGGTTTCCAAGGCGAGGCAACTCGAGCCTTCAGCCTTCCATCATTTTTAGTTGCTCTTCTTCTGTCTTTAAGCAAACAACACACGTGGGTACCGACGAGTACCTGTTTCATAGGCAAACCTGGCAAGGGCAACTCTGGTGCCGCTTACCCTTAACCTTCCACCTAGCCCCGACTGCCCTCGGGAAGTTTATCGGAATGAAGAGTGTGGTGAGGAGTTACGTAGTGCACACTATCAACCATTTTGTCCAGGCTGGACCGAGTTCGAGTATAGTACAACACACAAGTTCCCGATGCCTGCACTCAGGTGGTTGCCGCCTTTTCAAGGCCATCCAACGCAACTACCGTAGCACAAGTGTCATCGTGCTGCGTTCGCGCCGTGTATCCCCCCTGCGCTTGCGCTGCCCTTCGGACGCGCCCACGGTAGAAGCCCGGGTTTCTTCGCGTGGCGGATGCGGCTATCGTCTTCCCCCCCCGCCCTCCCCAGTTACATAGTACTCCCATTGCTGCCTCTGGAAGTGGCCACACCGGAAATTAAATGAACTCATCGAAGCTGTCATCCATCTGCAAGTCCGCCTCACAAGCGGTTCTTAGTAGGATGCAGCTCACCCTTCATGCGACTCGCCCAACACTTCACGGCGCTTCGCGCTTGTTAGGTCTATGGTCATACGACTACGGCCATGCATGGAAATGAAGTACACCCCCCGCTCCCCTCTGAAGTCCCAAAGGCGTTATAGCCAGGGCTATTCACGGGTAGGGTCAAACCTCGCGGGTCAGGTAGGTTTGGATCGGGTGAGGGCGGCCCGACCCGACCCGACCCGATTCGACCCGACCCGATTCGACCCGACCCGTGAGAGTTTGGAAACCCCCTGACCCAACCCGACCGGACCAGACCTTTGTCATTCACCTATTGCATCAATGTCCCGGCAATGGCGGGGTTGGCGCAACATACGCGAAGACCCCTAATACGTAACCCTCTCTGCCTGATCGGTGAAAACCCGCCGTGCTCCTTCCCGGCGTTGCAGGGATGCGAAGGTCTACGGTCATACAACTACGGCCATGCATAACATGAGTACGCCCCCCCCCTCCTCCTCTCCTCCCTCACCTCTCCCTCCCCCCCCCGCCCTGCTGGGTTTGCCTGCCAGTGCTGAGATGGAGAGAGTGCAGGAGATGTGGCAGTACATGCTCGATGCCCTCCAGGATATCCAGCCCATCTTAATTGAGGCGCTTGGAGACAGAGGGTTGTCCGAGATGGCTTTGTTCGCCGAGACCGCAAACGGTGAGAGGGCGCAAAGTGGATTTGCAACACCCGAGGAAGGCGTTTATTATTCATCACACCCTGCCACTCTGCCCGAAATGTAAGGACCGTTTGGCTATTCATGGAACGGTCCTTTTTTTTCTGGCAGAGCGGTGCATGATACAGCACCGGAGTCTGTTTTGTGGGTCTGGTAGGCCTTGTCGTTTCAAATGCGCGCATTGATTTCGATTACATTGTGTGTGTTGTTTTTGCGTGTCTCGTGTCGGAATAGGTTATCGTTGGGCTGAACCGTGGTGGTTTCATTTTTTCCTTCTTGTATGGGCAGTTTTTTAGAGGGGAAACATGGCGGAATATAAGGACGATTACAGCATTACGAAGCAACGCGAGCTGCTGCTATAACATGCTAACAGCAACAAAGGTTAGGGGAAGTTGCTTTGAATGGCGTATTACAGTAGTGCAAGAAAGTTGCACGAATTATACGTGGGCACAAGGACTATCGTGGGATGCTGCATGCTCGCACTATTGAAAGACGGCCGATATCACCGCACTTCTCGTTTGTTTTTTTCCGCTATACATGGGTCCCAAAACGCTTACCAGGTAAAATATACCGTATCACACGGGGGTGATAAGATAGCACACCCCCTGAAACGATTTTCCGAGCCGAGTTTCTCCAAAGCAGGGGGGGCACACACAACGAAAATAGCGGCGCTGGAAATTTACGAGATTTTTCCATAGAGACGCATCGCTCGGCGGTTGCACCTTATCTTGCTAATAGTGTACTATACTATGACGGGGGACCATAATAAATAGGACCTATGGTACACACAAAAGCCAATATATTTCCCTACTCTCACTATCAACATTTGCCTTTATTTACTATTTCGGGGGTCCATAGTCTATATCTGTTTTTGACTGGCTTTGATCGCTTTGCGGACCCTTCGGGTTCCACTTTTATTTCAGTATACCTTTTTTTGGGTAAGTTAGCCTGTAACCACGGGAATCGACCGTGTCAAGTGTTGGATTAGTACGGACAGATGGAGGTACTGGATAGAGAGACCGGCACGGTTTTTAATGTGAAGACTACAACAACAACATAGTAAATCGGAACTAAAAAAAAAAAGAAAAAGTAAATCGGACGTACGGTACACACAAATACCTACATATTTTACCAGCCATATTTGGTCCTATTTACTATGGTCCCCCGTAATATGGTCCTCTGTAATAGTATTAATAGTACACTACTGTGATGGTATCACCCGTATGATGCGGTAAACCAGTCGGTGCGCTTGTTGATGGCTGTAGGGGTGTCGACTTGCCGCTTTGTTGGACGTGGTGAGAGCTCTCGACAGAGTGGCCGAGTCCTTGTCTGTCATAAAAGGTTTATCTTGACGATGTAATGCCTTGTCTGATGTCAAAGATTATGGTATGATCCTCACCGACCGATTGTTTAACCGTGACGCTGACTGCTGGCTTGCGGTCGATAGTTGTTCTCTGGATGGGTTTCGTTTTGTGGCCGCGCATCTCGCTCACGGGCCCACGGTGTCAACGCTGACTTGCGAGGCGTTTTTGGCGCTCCAAGGGCAACAACGCCTTCCACAGCATGCAAACACACGAGATGAAACCCCGCGACACCAAAGGCGGCGACATGAAAGCACGCGGCGACGTGAAAGTGAACGATGAATGTGTTGCGGTAGCCCGAAGTTCCCGGGCCCTCTCGATGCCCGATGGAGGAGAGAAGGGATGCTGTAAGACGTGGTTGGTTGTTGACGCGGGATGTTTGGCCTTCTCGACAAGCTTCGTCGCGCTCTCGCAGAAGCAGGAAGGGTAAGATAGACGGCAGAGTGCGGGTGCAGGTATACATGTGCACGCCCCAGGCCCAACGTTTTTTAGCGCCGCTGCGAGCCTCAGCCTTGTTCGTCGGTCGCAAGGACGAGTAGGCTCTATAACCCATATGCACAAAGTCCCGGCAGGTCTTAGAATCGACCTGGAGTCCCGACTGCTGTTAGATTGCGGCTACTATATAAGGACACCGTGTGTCACCCCACGCTGGGCCTGACTGCTGTTATAGTGCGACTGTACGTATAAAGACACCGTTCATCGCCCCACGCTGCTCCTGGCTGTTATCTTGCGGCTGTATAAAGACACCGTTCATCACCCCCGCACTGCTCTTGGCTGCTGTTATACTTCGGCTACAGAAGTATAAACTCACCTTCCACCATCGCTCCCACGCTGCTCCTGGCCGCGGTTACACTTCGTCTAAAGACACATTTCGTCGACCCCACGCTGCCCTTTCCGTGTGTTGCCCTAAGATTCTGCGATGGGAGGCAGGGTTGCTCGAGACGCCGCCCCGGGCAGTGGCGTAGAGTCCATGGATGAAGAAGAGGAGGAGGAGGAGGACGAGGAAGACGACAAGGAGAGAGGTAAAAAGGAACAGGCGGGCCGGAGGAGTGAGGGAATCCTGGAGCACTTCAAGAAGACCGCCGCTGGTGCCGAGCGGAGCTACGAGTGAGTCAATCAATCAAAGACGCGTTGTTCTCTCTTACTCGGAAGACGCGTGCTAATTGCCTTGCAGGGGTGGCACCTAATTTTTCTTGAGACGCCTCACTTGATTATAGTGTTGTAGGAGCTCTATGCATACCCTCTCATCCTAGACACGATTTTGAGAAAAGCTTAAAAAGTTCCAACCCGAGGAACAAATCCCAAAGCCTAGAGGCATGCCACGAAAACTATTGTAACACACTATTCATATAGAGATTCCAACAATATTGGGTTAGTGAGCATATTGATAAGTCAGTCAGAAACATTTTGGCCAAATAGTGCTATAAGGCATGCCCTAGTATATTTTTTTGTTTTTCATCCCATTTATGATCTTCGCTCTTGTTTTATCTCTCCATCCTAGCAGTAGCTCAGATCCGGGGTCTCTTAAGTAGGCTCTTGTTCCCCCTCCCCACTGCGGTTCGTGCCTGACGTTTTTATCGCGAGAAGGCTGCAGCTCTTTCTTCCCTCGTCGACTCGCATCGAATTGCACGCCTCGAAAGTCACCGTTTTTTATCGTTCGCGGATAAGTCGCCTCTCTCAGGTTACGGGTCGGGCTTACAGTAGAGATCAACGGGGTATATCGAACAACGTATGTGCAGCGAAGTGGGCACTGCTGTGAGCAGCCGCTTTTGCCGTCGCCACGTCAGCCGTACGCTACCATACGGCATTTTAGCTTTTACGTTGCCGGTGCCACGGCAGCAACGCTGTCTTTTACAAGCTATTTAAAACTGACGCACGAGACAGTTGTGGAGGTGTTGTTAGTGTAAGCACACGTCAGGCCTAGTCTAGGCCTGCCACTCGGCAGCGGGCAATATCGTGTACCTCTGCTGTGCCCTGCGCAGCTATGCACGTCGAGCTGAGGCACGAAGGTGAGCATCTCTCTCCTATACCCTTTTGCCTCTTGTGGCAAATAAACGTCGGTAGAGTCCATGACTATTAAAATGTTAATTCCGTCGGTCGACAACAAAACTCGTATTTCTTTCTTTCTGCACTTCAACTTGAAAATATTATGCTTTTACTCGTTCGCCACAAGATTAAAACAAAAAACAACTAATTACGCGGGCAAGGCCCCCGAGCTTCGCCCGGGCCTTCGCGCCTAGAGGGTGTCCTTTGAGCCCCCAAGCAGTGATTTTCTGGTGGACGCCCTTGCGGGGTTGTTTTGAGATGTTTTTTTGGGTGCATCACGGCAGTGGTGGGCGTCGTGTGGCTTTGTCTAGGTCAAGACGGGCCCTGCCTACCCTCGTGGGGTGTGATGGATGTCCTTTTTAACAGTGTTGCATGCAAGCACCTGGTACCGATATGTATGTTTATGTTGCCACCGGTTCGGAAAGGTGTTGGGATTTTTGGCGCTGGTTGGCTGCCTGGCTGGCAGTCTAGAATAGCGAGGCGGAGAGAGAGCGAGAGGGAAGCAGGGTGAAATGAAGAGAGGGCGGGAGAGAGAGAGATACATGATATACTTGAGATACATATACATTTACTGAAACATATATATATATATATGTATATATATAAACATTTGTATTATTTCATGAGCTCAGAAAAACGTCAGTTCTCGACGCTCGTGACTTATCGTATCTCAGGAAAACCTGAGTTCTCGACGCTCGTGCCTCGTACTTCCTTTCCGTATACCGTATATACCCCCCGCCGTCATGGTTGTGGTAATTCATGTACGTATTTTAAATTCATTTTGTTTCAAGACAATACCCGTTTGTCCCTTGGCATCGAAATTACGGACCTTATTCCTCCTTCGTTAGCTTCGCCGGCGGCCTTGGCCGACGGCGAAGTTCCCTTGTATATATAATATACCTGGTATATATACAACGAGAGAGAGCGACAGAGATAATATAGATTTGTAGGTGAGACGATAGAGATACACAAAGAGATAGGGAGAACGAGGGAGATAGTGGAGATAAAGTATAAAGAGGTAAAGAGAGATATTGGACAGATACAAATATTTTATGAGAACAAAAGAGACAAAAAGAAGGATTGCTTTGCGATGCCGATAACACGCACGAACCTGTTGCTGTTAGCTTCACGCGCAGGCAAGGTCGCGCTACAGCAAGGTCGCGCCGCGCGGCTGCAGCGCGAGAGAACCGACAAAATAATGCCACCAAAGAGCGATACCCCTGCGCCAGGATACTTCATTCACGATGCCACGACGTCTCCGTGCACGGAACTACTGGACTAGGACGATGGTTACACTCACGAGGCATATCATGGAGAAAGTAAGACGGACCGAACCCTCTGTTCTAGTTTTCAGGAACTAACCACCCCTCCCTTCCTCCCTCCCTCCCTGCCTCCCTCCCTCTCCCTCCCTTCCCCGCTCTCCTGCTACCCGCTCAGCCCGGCGAGCGCCCTGCTTCTAATATGCAACAGCTTGTGGGACTGGCTGCTGCAAGGCCGAGTTTCGTCCAGAGAGAGTAGGCCTCCCGCGTCCGGCGGCGACGGCGGTGCCGGCGCTGGCGGTATGTCCCTCGACGCCAACTTCTTCGAGCGGGCCATGGCCGACGTCAACGGCATCCGGGGGCTGGGGCTGCGTTGGAACAAGAAGAGGATTGCGGCTGCTGCTGCGCGGGCGGCGACGTCCCTTCGAGGGGACGAGGTGAACTTTTTTTTCTTCTTCTTGTGTCGGGAGTCTGTTTGGCCCCGCGGTGATTTTTTCTTTCGCTTTTGATCTCAATGGTTGTTTCGTTTTAGCCCCCCCATATCGGGGTTTGTTGGTTAGCTGACGCGCTATTTGGAAGCAGGCGACAGCAATTGGGCGAGGTACCAGGTAAGTTTTGTTTTTGTTTGTGTTGAGTTTGTTTTCTCCCAATGGTTGACGGCGAAGAAACTTGCGGGCTGGGGCTCCTGTAGCGGAAATAGAGCGAGAGGCAGGCGATATATTTTCTGTGTGCGGTAGACCACCGCGGCCGTGCAATCGCCTAGTATGGATTCGCGCGCTCGATAGTGTTCTTCTGTATTCCGAGACCCTGCCATCCATCCGAGCTTTGGTACAGACACAGACCCGTCAGGGTTGGGCAAGCCTCTCAAGGAACCGTTCCGATTGACGCAGACACACCCTGGAACTGCATCCGAGTTACAGGGTCTCCCATGTCACGTCTCAGGAAGTCGCGCGGGCCCTCCGTCAAGATACGCGGGTCTTCTCGCGGAGAGGCGTATGGTTTTCATTCAACCTTTGTTCATTAGGGAATGTCCGTGCGCTGGACGCGAGAAACGTGAAATCATCGTGGGAAAATAATGGTTTGTTTTGTAAAGAGCTTGCCCGTGAATTTTCCATGTACCTATATACCATCAGGCGGTTTTCTCTGGATTTTTCCCGCTATTTTGTTGTAGGGGTCGGGGGGCGGGGACACGCGTATCGAGGGACGCTTCACCAGCCTGACTTGACGGAAAGGTACCGTCGAACGCTGGGACTGAGGCGGTGACTGACGAGCGAACATAGCTTATGTATCACGTTAATGGCGTGCTCGTAGGCAAACAACCCGTCGAGTTCAAGGGCGATGGTCCTCCTGACATGTTTAATGTCCGCGGGCCTAAAAGGGCATGCAGGAGCCCCAAGCGCGACACAAGCGACGGCGACGACAGGTTGATGAAACGGGAGCGCTTTGATTGGTCGTCTCTAGTCGCGTCGAGCGTGCTGCTGCTGTTGTTGCTGCAGCGTTTTGTGGGTGTGCTACTCTCGCCGTGTGGTAGTTCGAAGGAACTCATATCACCTTGGGCACGGCAACAGCACTGTTGCTGTAACAACGCTCACGCCCGTGCGGATGCGCTTCGTTTCCCCCTTTTTGCCCCTGCTTGCGACTCCCGCTTCTGTTGGTGCTGGGTAACGGACACACGGACCCAGATGGCGAGCGTCGATCGTCCGCGCACCGAGGACGTCGAAGAATGGGGCCTGACGGGCGAGCGGGCTGCGCAGTTCGGCATGGTGGTCCGTTGGGTTCGGACGCGCCTGGCCACGCACGAGAGGGCCTCAGAGGCGACATCGAGGTGTGTGTACGTTTTCCCTCGATGGTAGCCCATCTACTGCCTAAACAAAGTTGCCGCCTCTAAATACCAATGTGCCTCTCCCCTAAAGCGCGATTGTATTTGCGTTTGGGTGGTTGTATTCTCAACTACTGTACGTAGGAAAATCGTCAACTAAACCGAACGAGTAATGCTGTTTTTATGGCCACTTAGTTCGGCACGGTTCGCTCGGGACGTATGTATGTGCCCAGAGCTTGCATTTCATTTGGGAGTCTCACGGGGGCGAATGCATTCACATCTTGGTCAGGCAATCGCTTCCCACTTCATTCTCTAGATTTTTCAGGGCAAATACATTCCTGAATCTTTAAGACCTCACTAATGCTGCCAGATGGGAGCCGTATAGCCTGTATGATCTATTTTAGCACATGTATCCTGGGTTGGACGTGTACTATATACAGATCCTGCACAGCAATTCATAACGGCAGGTTATAGGACCTACACGATCTATCTGTAGATAGATCGCGATTTTTGTGCAAGGTGTGAATGCTTTGGAGCCTCCACGTCACGATAGGCCGGCATTGCGCCATCTAAAATACTGGAATTTTTTCATATGTTTTCGTGTTTACAGTGGGTACGCGGAGTTAAGAACAAGCACCCCGTGACACGCCAAAACGAGACTACACATTGCTCATATATGTAGGGGGCAATATACAGGTTTTAGGGTAGGCCGGGCATCGTTCTTTAGCCCAGAATTATCTTTTCTAGGGTGCCCTTAACTCGGGGTACCCACTGCTGTATATCGTATTCGTGTCATCTGCGCGATTTTTCTTCTACGTAAACGACATTTGAATGGTTTTTACGCACGAAATGCTTTTGCGCGGAACTAGGCTTGGCGGCGAAGAAGGGGACGGCGAAGAAAAATCTCCACCATCCAACCGAGAAAAACTGGTTTCCGAGTGCAGGGTGCTGGAGAGACAGATCCAAGCCGTCGACGCCACATGTAAGACACAGCCACTTGGCGGTAGAGTCCCCACGCTTCACGCTGGGGTCGTCGCCGGTCGGCGCTGGGGTGGCGGGAATCGATGAGACATTCAGTATGTTGTAGCCCCGGAGTAGCAGCAGTCGCACATGAAGCTCTTGCTGTTGTGACGGCTACGGACGGTGCACATGTGTGTGCGGGCGCGTGCCGTCTTTGCCGTCTTTCCTGTCGACGTAGGGAGTAGTAGGAAGTTACACGTATATTATACGCCATCTCAGCAGGGAAGGTCAACGATGATTCGAACGCACACTTGCTCCGCATTTCAAAAGCAACCGCGCGGCCACGGCACACGCAGACAACAACACCAGCGGTGTAACAGTGGCACAACAGCACCAGCGCTTCACACTTTGGCCGTTGTGACAGCCACGGTGCTTTTGTGTTTGTACGTGTGTGCAGTGTTCAACAGGAGATAATGCAATAATTATGTTCACATTTCCACGTACAGTTTTCCAATCAAGTACGCGTTGTCGAACTTCATCCTGTTACACAGCAGTATACAGCAGTACTCGGAGGCAAATACCTGGTAGGTACAGAGTAGGGACGCCTGATGGTAATAATGCTCCCACTTTTCAACTTGCGACACCCCCGGATTTTCAAGCCGACATCCCGAAGGTGAACCTTGTATACTGTAGAGAACACACGCTGGCATAATTCGCTCGTAACGTCCTCTTAGCTGCGAAACGGCCTGCTTCACTTTCACAATGTTTACATTCAGCTGATGAACGAGATCGGATACTTCGTCCGAACGCCGTTTTTTTACGTGTAGTATTATTTCCAATTGGTTCCAATTTTAGTTGGGACATCGATACTTACCGCCGATCCGTTGTCATTGTGGTTGGCCCGCAATGATAACGGATCAGCCGTAGGCTCTACGTCCCAAGTAAAGTTGGATCTAATTGGAATAATATAACGAGGGAATAAGACTACAGCGTTCGGACGGAGTATCCAATCTCATTAATCAGCTGAATAGTGTACGTTTAGCTCTTTACGCTCGCTTTCATTTCCTTTGCGCTTTTTTTTGTGTACGTATTTGGTACGCGTGCGTACGCTCTTTCCTCTTGAGATCTGCGCTTTGGTGTGATCTCATTTGATTTGATTTGATTTGATGATGTGTTTTCATTTTGTCTCGTTTCGTTTTTCGTTTTTCGTTTCGCCTCGTTTGCGGCCCTGTGATTATAATGCAACCCATTCAAAGTATGCATCGCCACGGAACAACCATAGACCCACCACGGACCCACCATGGAAGCACGATGGACCACCGTGGTTCCGTGGTGGGTCCAGGTGGGCCCATGACAGAAGTCCATGGTGGGTTCATACTGGGCCCATGGTCCATGGCGCTTCCATGGTATGGTACTCACTTACAACCAACCAGGAAGCAAAACATGTGTACACATATATACATATATACATATATGCTGTACGTAAGGTGAAAAATGTGCTTGGTCGCAAAATAGTTACTTGCTGTGTGGTTTCAGCCCTCCCACTTTCCCCCCTCGTCCCCCCCCCCCACGGCGCGCGCTTCTCCGCCGCCGTTCCCCGCTCCCACCTGGGAACGATCCTGGGAACGATCCTGGGAACGATCCCTCCTCACTGACGGCGGCGACAGGGCAAGACTCGGCCGCGGGTGACTTCTGGGACACCGCGTCCGCGACCGACTTGAGGGACACTTGGCGCCGCCTTCGCACCGAGCTGCACTCGGCCTTGGGAAACGCTGACAGCACTGTGTCTATGGTTGAGACGGTGGGAACGGGGATGCTGGACATTGCTTCCCTTCAGGTGGGTTTTGTTGGTATCGGTGATGCGTTTAAAAACAAAAATCAGATTGGAGACGGGGGGGGTGTGCTGCAGCGCGGGAAACGGAGGGTGCAGCTCAGGCAATGCTTATGAGTTGTTGCCGACTTGATTGAGTCACCCCTTTGTTCGATAAGGACAAGGTGAGGGGCCACCGTAAGTCGTGCGAATTGCGAAAACGGGACGGGAGAGGTCATCCTGGGGTGGGCATGGATTGTATATCGTGCGGGCTCTTCGTTGTTCTGGGCGTCGCCAACGCCCAGAGCGGTGCTTCGGAGGTTTGTGACGTGATTGGCTAGCAGACGAAGCGGAAGTTGTCTTTCGACCACCTGCAGCTGAACCTTTCACCCGTTCATACGTACCTCGCCAGGCAACTTTTTTTTACTTGCGTAACCCGTTTAAAAGTGGACCCATGCTTTTCTGTGGTCCTTGGACCGGAGACTCAGAAAGCATAATTCCAAAAGTGTTCCCGATTTTCAAGAGAATAGGCGTGACAAAAGTGGCCCCAGTTTTCAAGTCAATCAGCGTGACAGAAAAGTGACCCCCTCTCATCATACCACGGGTACCCCCTTGTCCCCTCGACCCTCAAAGCCCGTTCTTGGCTTACGAGAGTCTAAAATAATTCAAGACGAAATACTCTGGCGCAGTCTATGACTGTAGTCATTCCTTCCACTACGCGCAGCATCGCCTACCGCTAGCCTTCTCCACAGTCTGTGTTTTAGCGATACAGAAGTAATTACATGGTAAAGGAGTGACATTGCGTGCCTAAGTAAGATTTGTTTCGCCATGCCCTAAGTTGTACTTGCCATAATAAATTGCCTGCTGCACGTCCGGCACTGCGTTCGCTTGCAATTCAGATCCGGGTCACATAGGCGGTACTCGGCGCCTCTACTACGGTACAGCGCGTTCCGCCTTTGCTTTAACGTGCCAAAGAGTTTCTCACTTTCTCCGCCTCGTGGACTTGCGTCGAATTGTGCAACACACGACCGTCTACTCTAGTGCGATCTTCTGCGATACCAGGCGTTTTTCACATCTTGCAGCAGCAAAAACCTTGATGGACCGGGTTCCTGCGCTGGTGCCTTGTCAAGCTGAAAAATGACGCCGATCTTAAGTAGGTGCGAGGTATGTATACCAGAAGACACGCAGGGATGCCCCGGGGTTGATGACAATACAACCCGCCCACACAACACTTAGACTCGTTTCCACATACTCTTCTCTTATCTTTTACCTCGTCGCCAGACGCAGTCTAGCCCCCACGAGTAAAGCGGCTGAGAGCTTACGTGTCCGCATTGACAAACCACAAGCCACGGGGGTCGATGACAAATAACTGACGATCCGATCCCATTAATTGTGGTGCCAGCCATATTGTCGTCAGCACTCCCCAGATTTTCGATTTGAAGCAACCTTCTTCTACGAAATCTCAGACGCCAGTGTACTTGGTGTACGTAGGTCTTAGGCTTCGATATGAGTTAAGATAGAGCGACTACTCTAGCAGCTGAGCGCATAGGGAACTGAATACTCTTCGAGGCCTTGCGCCAACCGCTAAGCAACGCCTGGCAAGAGTCCCCTCGAAGCCTGTGCGCAAAATGACTTGAAAAGGATGTTTCTGCCGATCATTCTCAAACTCAAGCTATCCACGTGTGAATATGATAGACGTGTAGAGGCTACCACTCAAAAATAGAAGTAGGGCTCGATAAGAAACAGCAATTGGCGGAAGTACAGCTCACAAGACGCACGGTGGAGTGTGTTCTCAGGGGGAGAATGCGGCGAGTTACTGTCGGGCGAAATCAATATGTCGCAACGAGCACGGGCAACGGTGGCAACTCGTCGCCGCAGGAAGGGCCAAAGTTGGCCACATTCTAGACAGAAAAAATCACAATCGATAACCGCGGCTTAATCGGAGCCCAGAAAGTAAAAAAAGAAATCACCTTGGAAGAATATTTTCTACCGAGATGTGTACCGTCATTCCCTGCCCAACCATAAACTTAGGGGCCGTAACGGAATACCGGGCTGCTGCCGCCGCTGATCCTTTTCCTAGAAGTCTAAATCGGTGTCCGGATTCATCCAACTCTCATCCGGCGAAAACAAATTCAAAAGTCTACGGCGACTGCCGTCATGTAGCTTCTCCAATTGTCCGCCCTCACCGGCGTTAAACGACGGTGGCGGCTCTGGCTTGTCGTTCCGTCCTTTTCTGGAGCGAAGGACCTCATCTCGGTCTTACCAGCGCCGCTGGCAGTTGTAACCATGCGCTATACTCTCACTGATACGGCCGGCATTGGGAAACACGACCAACGGTAAGCGAGCAGGCGAAAACTCCAAATGTCGCGAATCAGAGCGGCATTCCACCGCCACTAGGAAACGCACACCCACCGGACCCAAAGATCGCGGACGAGCATCACTTGACGCGCGCTTGCTCTTCTATGGCCACCACGAATACAGGGACAAGGCTCAAGCTTCCTGCAGTCGAAACTCAGAGATCGGAAGGTCCAAGGTCTCGCCGCTCGCGACGGTAGCGACAAACGGCGGGCGGGGTGCATAGGGAAGGCGATTGTGAGAAGGTACCGCAGGTAGGCACAGTAGCTCTTATGGTCGCGATCAATTAGTTCAGGAATGCCCGAGCGTGCCCTGCGTGGTTTTTTTTAAAGAGAGCGCGGTGTACCCGCCGTCTTTGTTTCTAACCGCGGCTCTTAACCACCGGAGCTTCCTGCCTCAGCCGGAGGCCCCCAACGACCCTTGTCGGCGCCGCAGGCTTCCGGTTTGTGTCTAAGCCTTGGGGGGCCGTCAGTGCTTTTGTCGCTCGGCCGCGGGGCACGCGCAGAGACTGTGGCGGGTAATCTGAGGAGGGGTTTGGTGGGCGAGACACTCTCGCGCGACGCAAGTGCCATTGACGGGCGTTCCGTATTATTGCGTTTCCTATTTATTATCTTTATATTTGGCTCGACGCGCTGTCGTCGAGGCTTCGGCTTCTCTGGCCTTTACATGCGCGGGTTATTCCTTGGGCGTCCATGCGCTATGTAAGGCAACACAACACGGTGCCGGCTTTCTGCGAGGAAAGAGGGTGAGCGCGTGAGGGCGAGCAGGCCAGCGCTGGAGAATATGGTACGATGCGCGCTGTGTGACGGAGAAAAGCGTTGGTGTCGAGCGGAGGGGGTGGGGTGGGGGGTGGGGGCGCAGCTTGACGGCATCGGGGTTTGGGCGCAGGTTTTTTCCCATTTTCTTCAGGGAGATTGAGGGGTGCGGCGGACCACGGTGAAACGTATTTCAGTACTTGGGATTCACTCTTACCCGTGAGGGTAAAAATGCAACGGAGAGGACCATGAGGCGGGGTGCTGCGCGAGACTAATAAATATAGAGTTTATTAGTCGTGGAGTATCTCAGATAAACTGCATGTTTTATAATACATATAATGTAAGATTCCAAGCGATCGCCAGGCCCCAGGTAGGCAATAGTGGGATCTTAAAAAAATGCAGACAAATCATACTGTGTAGAATGTGTGCGAAAGGTGGCATAGTACACGGAGACGCGAGAAGCAGACTTTTGCACACGGAAGCATAAGCACACCTTAAGTACAGCTAGTATTAGAGACTAGAGCTAGGAACCGGTGCACGATGAGTACGGGGTCAATCATGCATCCCATAACATATGCGAGAATGGGTAAATACAAGGGTACTGCCTGGGCGAGCAGTTTTGCTTGTTGGTCATTAAACTTGTTCGTTCAAGAAAAATTTACGAGTTGGTGGAAATCTCTGTTCGAATAGTGACTCTTCAGTGTGGAATGAGCCGCTTATTATATGTGTTTGGGTTTTCTTTTTTATTTTCATTGTGGGTCGTCGGATGATGATGAGAGGTGATCACCGGAGAGTATTGTGTTTTAGGCAGGCCGAGCAGGAGGTACACGCAGGCAGTTACGCCACAGTGCTGCGAAGTGGTTTTCAAGCGACGCGAGCGGGAACGCCAAGATGAAATGTGTCGGCGCGGTCGCCGTACTGGCACCGGTGTGGTTTTTTAAACTACGTAAAATAACCTGTGTCGGCGCTTGCGAGTTTTAATTCACGGGCCGCAAATTTGCGAGCACGTTTTTGCAACGGAGAGAATCAAAGTCTCGTAACTAAAAAACGCTTTACCGTTGTTAGATTTATAGCTTTCGCAGGAGGCACGGGACAGCCCGCCGTAACTAGGTTTTAGCAAGGGGACTGAACGGCAAGAGATCCAACAAGGGGGCCTGCAAAGAACTTGATTTACATTGAGAGAGACAACGGACGTTTGAGCTCGTGAGACATTGGGCTGATTTCAACCCACGTTGCTTTTCAGTTCACAAGAGATGTGCCTTAGCATCGGGCTCATTCGTAAAAGCTGATCGGAAGTTTACTGTTTAGGACTAGTCCAGTGACCCAGTTCGTATTAGACGTAATAAGTGGGCCCACTGCCCCCGCCCCCCTATATGCGTCATTTTCATAACAAATCTCCCCAGCAAAGAGGAAAATTCCGGCAGTGCAACGATGATGTGAGTCATAGCGCGGCCGGACCCGCCCTCCCGCCCCGAAAATCTTTACGCTGGCGGAAATTGGGCCGTATCTGGCGGTAACTGGCTGCTCAAAGGTACGCTTCCATTCCCAGTGCCTAAAATTTGCTTTCAAGCCGTATCAGGAAGCGCGCGGGGCACAAGCAGGGGGGTACAGCGAGGGCGGGGCGTGGGCAAGCAGTGCGTGGGGGTGCGACGGGCAAGGCAATGGGCATAACAGCTGAGCACTAATTGCCGAGAATCGGCATTGGAGTGGGGTGGGGGGGTGTAACTCCCATCATGGACGCGAAGAACCAAGAAACTGGGGTAAGTACCCACTGCCGCGTAGGTTTGTATTTTTGTCGTTAAACAACGTAGCGAAATCATACGATCGGCCCATTTACGTCGCATGCTCTCTACATGACAACGTTAGTGAGCCCGTGCCGGAGTACGCCGGGTTTTCATAGACAATGCGCAACGGCAGGCACAAAAGATGATGGCGAAATGTTGAGAGTCCACAGCGACAAAATTCCACCACGGATTCCGGTCCGGGAGCGAGTTGTTACCGAATTATTATCGCTCAGGGGGGTGGGGGGGGGAAGGGGGGGTGTACTTCATGTGCCGTTGCACGGCCGGTAAGTCGTGGTGGGGGGGGAACATGACCAACCGCATTACCTAGAAGTATTCGTGTGGAGTCCGCCCGACGTATTAAAATAAGCCATTTGACATTCGAAAAATGACATGTGCCCGACCATGCATGTCTTAGGCCCGAAAGAGAAGTTAGTGTCGCCATTCGTGTTAGTATCGCAGATACGAATGAGTACACATTGGGACGCGTTGCTAGTCTCCGGTGACTTACTAAAAAAATTAAAGGTGTTGAGAATAGGGCCGTTATTATCGAGCAAGTTTTTGTCCAATGTGTTAACAGTAGTATCACAATCAGAAATAGTATACATGCCGCGCGTTGAGCTTGTTTCAGTCTCATGCATGTAAAGAAAGATTGTTGTTAATGAGAGTGATTGGAGTAGCTGATCGTTTCAAGCGGAGCTGTAAGCCGATATGGGGATGCCCCGTTCACTCCTAAAACGGTGAAGCAAATGCTAAAGGCGAGGTGATGGAGACACTGCTGTACTGGTGTGTGACGTGGCGCTTGGGCCAGGAGGCCACTTCCTGGAAGCTCCGAACGGACAAAACACAACTTCCTCTTACGGAATCATTGTTTCCGCAGCGCCGACAACGCATCGACGCATCTCATCATGTCGTCAGCAAGGCTCTCAAGAAGGCAAATGCGTGAGCGTTGAGGACAACCAATGCCGCAACGACGCTCCTCTTATGCGAGGCCGTACAGCGCACGACCAATGAGCGGCTGACCCGGCACGAGCCAGGACCTGGTGACCCGGACTTGTTTCGGACGAAGATACGCAAAGATAGCACCCAGGGCCGGCAGAATGTCTAGCGCAGATTGTGAACGCATTCAGAGGGGTTTTTTTCCGAGCAAGCAGAGGGCTGCCAACCACGAAAGGTCATTTGCGCTTTTAACTGTTCGAAGATATAGACGTTGATATAAGGTCAGGATGGCACGTGCTTCTAAAGCTAAGGAGTGGGCGGTGAGGGTATCGGGGCGATCGTTGAGGCGGCGGGCCATTTCATGGGCGAGGCGTAAGCAGGTTCAGGGCGAAGGCGCAGAGAAAGAGAGGACGCCGGCTACGGCATGACAGCCTGAAGACCGGGGCTAGAGAAGAGGCGCGAACAAAGGAGCGAGAGGGGGGCGGGGGGGGGCGGGGGGGGGGGCGGGGCGAGGGGGGGGGAGTTGGGGGACTATCGGGAGACGGCCTGTACTGACGATAGCAGCGCTGTCGACGCATCGACATTGCAGAACCGAAATCGGTCAGATTCTCATACATACGTGCCGATGACAAAAGGTATGGTTCGATCGTATCATGCGTAGCACTTAATTATAGGTTATTATGTTTCATAGTTTGGTTTGTTTGCTTGCTTGTTACTTTGATTCACTGGGGGGAGTGACCGGCGCGCGAACACGAGGTAGACGCGGGGCTTCCTGACAAAACGAATCCCAGGACAGCACTTCGTGCGGGAGGAAGTGCGGAAGAGTAGGAATCTCTGCCTTCAAAATCGCCATCGGGGCGGGCCGCCGGTCAACGGAAACACCACGGTGGCGAGGAGGAGGAAAAGAGAGAAGATTCCTCTCTCATCCTCCCGTAGATGGTGTCAGGAGGCGCCGGTGTCCTAGACTACTCTGGTCGGCCGCCCCCCTCAGTGAACAGAATAAACAAGAAGCACAAACAAATTGAAACAAATAATATAATTTAAGGGCTACGATGATAGTCGTAACTGGCGTCATGGAATGTCCCCTCGCTGGGCTCGCGGGTGATAATAAACCAAAGAAACAAACGCCCTTGCCGCACGAATCTACGCATTTGGTTTGCATTCATTCGTCGACTAAGTGTATCAGTACAGCCGCCTACTGGCCGCCCCCCCCCCCCCCCCCCCCGCCCCTGCTCCTTGTGTCGGCCTCTCTCTAGGCGTCTTCAGCTGCATGACGTAGGCGGCTCCTCTCGGCTTCGGCTGTGGCCACCTCGACCATGAAATTGGCCGCCGCCTCACGATCCCCGATCACGGTCACCCCACCTCTTCTTAGCCGGCCCTCTGGCAATGAGTAACGTCTCCTGCTCCGAACAGTAAAGGGGAGCTTTCTGTGGAGCCGCTCTGTGGCTCGAAAAACCCTGAGGTCATCTGCTAGACATTGGGCCCTGGTTTTTTCTAGTCGGCGCAGGTCGCGCGGTTCGTCCGGGTCAGGCCGCTCATTGGGTCGTGCGCTGTACGGCTCCGCAAAGAAGGAGGCGTCGTTTGCGGATGGTTTGTCCTTCAACGCTTCACGCATTGTGGGACTTCTTGAGAGCCTTGGGGCTGACCGACAAATGATGAGATGGTCGAATGCGTTGTCGGCGCTGGATAACGAATGACCGTAAGAGGAAGTTTTTTGTGGTTTGCCGTTGCGGGCTCAAGCGAGTGCTCCTGGCCAAGGGTCCACGTCAGAACACCAGTAGCAGCAGTGTACTCCATCACCTCGGCGCTTTGTCATGCGCACTTAGAGTGAACGGGGCATCCGCCATATCGTACAGCTCCCGCTTGAACCGATCAGCACCTCCAACACTCTCATTAACAACAATCTTCTTTTACGATAGAGTGAGACTGGAAACAAGCAACGCGGATGATACTCATTCGATTGTGATACTACTGTAACACATTGGACAAAACTTGCTCGATAATAACGGCCCTTTCTCAACACCTTATTTTTTAGTAAGACCGGAGACTAGCAACGCGAATGTTACTCATTCGATTGCGATACTAACACAATGGGGACAAACTCCTTGGAATAAGAGCGGGGTCATTTTTGCAATGGTCAAATGGCTTATTAATACGTCGGGCGGACTTCACAGATACGCTGGAAAAGCGGCGTCATGCCCCCCCCCCCACCACGACTACGGCCGTGCACGACATGAGTACACCCCCCCTCCCCCCCCACCCCCCGAGATAATATCGGAACAACTCGTCCGGACCGGAATTCCGGTGGAATTTGTCGCTGTGGATGCAACATCGCACATCTTTGTGCCGTAAATGGAGTGGATGTTCGCCGTGTACGCGGTACTACCCGTTCTTGGTTCTTCCTGTGCGGGGGCAATAGTGCTCAGCGTTGCCCTTGCCTTGCCCGTCGCACCCCACGCACTGTGCCCACGCCCGCCCTCTGTACCCCCCGCTGTGCCCGCCGTTCCGATACAGGTTGAAGATTTAGGCACTGGGAAGGAAGCGTACCTGAGAGCCAGTACCGCCAGATACGGCCATTCCGCAGCGGTAAGATTCGGGGCGGGAGGGGGGGGTACTCATATCGTGCACGCCGAAGTCGTATGACATTAGGGGGGGGGCAGGGGCACATTACAGTCTATACGAACTGGGTCACTGGACTTTCCTACAACAGTAACTCCGATCAGTTTTACGAATGAGCCCGATGTAAGCACATCTCTGGTGAACTGAAAAGCAACGTGGATGGTCACGAGCTACGCCGTTGTTCAATTAAATCAAGTTTTTGTCGAGGCCCCTTGTTGTTCTGCGTTCAGTCCCTTCAGTACGGGGTGAGCCGTGCGCTATGATACAACGAAAGCGTTTTTAGAACGCCTTTGTTTTGTGTTGAAAACGTGCTCCAAATTGCGGCGGAATTAAAACTCGCGCGCGCCAGGTTTTACGTCCTACCGGTATACGCGACGCGCGACACATTTCATGGCGTTCCCGCTCCGCCTTGAAAGGTTCATTCGAGCCACTGTGGGTAACTGCTGCGTGTACCTCTGTGGCCTGCGAAACACAAACGGGAGTGAACGTCATCATCCACGACCAAATTGAATAAAAAAAACAATACCATGGCGACCCTGGATAAAGTCACTATTCGAACAGAGATTTCCACCAATCGTAAATTTCTTTGAACAAAAATGACCAACAAGAAAACTGCGGGCAGGTCCTGTATGTACCCATTCTCTGTGTATGGATGCATGATTGACCAGGACCATCGTGCACGGTTCCTGCTCTAGCCTGTCAGCTGTACTAAGGTGCTGCCTTATGCTCGTGCAGTCTGCTTCTCGGTTCCGATATGCACTCGCAATTCTACACGATGATTTGCTTTAAGCACTATTGCCTACCTGGGCCTGCGATCTCGCTTTGGAGACTTACATTAGTATGTATATAAACATGCAGTTATCTATTTCCCAGAAAAACTCATATTATTAGTCTCGTAAAACTCTCATGTCCTCTCTGTTTTTACCCTAGGGCGCGTCGTCACCGTCTGCCCCCCCCCCTCCCCCCCTTTCCGACACACACCGCACCCTTCCCGCCTGCCCGCCCGCACGCGCTCACACTCTTCCCTCGGCAGAAAGCGGCCCGTTTGCTTGACATAGCGATGGACGCCGAAGGAAAACCCGCGATGAAAGGCAGAAGCGAAGCCGACGACAGCGCAGCAATAAAAAAGGAACGCCGGAACGCCGTTGCCACTGGTTCCAAGTCTCGCCGATACCGCGCGCGGCGCGCCCCGCGAGCGCCGAGGGCCCCCAAGGCTAGCACAAACCGGAAGCCTGCGCGCGACAAGGGTGTTGGGGCTCCGGCGAGGAAGAGCTCCGGGGGTAAGAGCCGCGGTAGAAACAAAGACGGCCGCCTCGCCAGCAGGGACGGCGGCGGCGGTGGCAGCGGCGGAGCGGGAGACCTGGAACCTTCCGATCGATCGACTGAGAAGCTTGAGCTTTCGCCGGTAGAAGAGCAAGCGGTGAGCGGAGGTGGTGGTGTCGTTGGCGGTGGGAATGCCGCTGATTCGGAGATTGAGTTTTCGCCGTCGCTACCTTCTGGTGAGCCGTGTGGCAAGGGCCCAGCGGCCGCTGGAAGCGGTCTCGCTCATGAAACGCCGAAGCAGGAGCCGCAGCCCGTCGTTACGCCGGAGGGGGCGGGCGAGTACATGACGCAGTCGCCGCTGACCTTTGATTTGTCGCCGGATGAGAGTGATGAACCGGACACCCGTAGACTTCAGGAAAAGGATGGCAGCGGCGGCAGCAGCCGCGGTAGCGTTGACGGCGCCCAAGGTAGTGGTGGAGGTGAAGACGGAAGCGGCGTCACGAGTGGCGAGGGGGCTGGCGGCGGCGACGAGTTGCCACCGGCGCGTTCGCACGACGCATCTCCTCTGGAACCCATGCCTGTGGACGATGCCGCGATTGATGGTCTAGCTACCCTTTTGAGGGAGCTGGGGGTGGGAGACGAAGACATCCTCAAGCCGGGAGGTCGAGGCGATTTGCAGGCGTTGCTAGAGGCGGGCAAGGGAGAACAGATGCGCGCTGTGGGCCTTTTTTTCGACCGGGTACACAAGAACATGGCTCGGGAGAAGGTGCGGTGTGGACATGTGCACCAATAAGGGAGCGGGGAATGAATCGTGATGGATTGATGAGCACAGTCGCTGTGGGGCTAGACTGCGTCTGGCACGGTAAAGGTTGGGTATGTGGAGTCTTGGGGGCGGGTTGTGTATCAACGCCGGCATCCCTGGTGGTATGGTGATAAACCTCGTACCTACTAAGATCGGTTTCGCGAGCTCGAGACCCTCCAAAGGTTTTTGTCTTGTGCAAGATTGGATACGCAGAAATCGACTAGTAGTAGCGTGTGTGTGCACAATTCGACGCAAGTCGACGAGGGAAGAAAGTGAGAAACTCTTGCCACGTTAAAGAAAGGTGAACGCGTGTACCGTAGTAGGGAGGGCGCGGGAGTAGCCGCTATGTGACCCCGGATCTGAATTGCGAAAGGAACGCAGCCGGAGAAGCAGGCCAAATATAATACATAGGATGGGAAACAAATCTACTAGGCACGCATATGTAAAATATGTACCATGTAATTACTTCGTGTATCGCTAAAACACAGACTGTGGAGAAGGCTAGCGGTGGCGATGTGGCGTAGTGAAGGAATGACTACAGTCATAGACTGCGCAGAGTATTTCGTCTTGAATATTTAGACTCTTCGGCCGGTTGCATGTCGCAAAAGCAAAGACCGTGGAGCGGGCCAGGCATTGCGGAGGCGGATATCGCAGCCCATCCCGTTCCTTCTCGTGGTTGCGCCTCTACTTCTCACTCCGCACATGGGGCAGTTGTGCGCTCGTGCGCGCCGATCTCTGTTTGATCATGGTGACTTGCCGTCGCGATTCCTTTTGGATTTTTCGAGGCGTACTCTGTTGTTTGCGTATTTTGTGAACGGACTCTTTTTGCTGACTACGTTAAATAAAGCGTTGACCCCCTCCCACCTCACCTCACCGTATCTGCGACCTCCTTCGCTGTCTTCCTGTTTGGCATGGTTTTCTTCTTTTTTTCTGATGGGTGACAGAAGCGAGCAGCGCGGATCGCGACGCTCCGAGGAAGGAGCGGTCCCCGCGGGGCGGAATGCTGCGTGTGTATGTCCACTATGTCGGGGGAGTGGAAGCGCATGCGGCAAACGCCTCCGGAAGAGGGTGCTGGTGTGAAGGGCGATAAGAAGCCTGCCGCTTCGGCGACTAAGCCCGAAAAAACTGGACCGGACGCCGAGCCGGCAGACGCCGCCAGTGGCGGTGGCGACGGTGATGGTGGTGATGGTGAGGGCGTGCTTGCTTCACGCAAAGGTGACCCTCGTGGGGACGGACGGGGGGGCAGTAGCGGTTCCTCGTTGGTCTCCAGCAGTAGCTCAAAGCCTTGCCCTGCCGATGGTGATGGCACACTAGAGGTGAACCGCCAAGGCAAAACTACGAATGGTGATGGCGCTAGCGGTGGCGAGGGGGCGTGCAAGGGCAAGAAAATTCGACCGAGAGCAATGAGCGCCGCAGAATTGATTCGAAACGCCGGTAGCCCCGACGCTGTCTGGGTTTGCGGGCGCGTCCCTTGCCTGCAGACCGCCACGGCCGCTGGGTTTTTTGTGGAGGATACCTACACAGTGGAGCACGCATTGTGGCAATCCGAGGAGACAAATGAGGACTCGGACGATGCTGCTGACGCCGCTAAAGGAAAGCAGGCGTCTGCCGCTGGTTCCGCTCGGCCGGGAGCGCCGGAGACGGCCCCGGGTAAAAAAAACGGAAGCATCGGGTTTGGTGACGATCTGTGCAAACTCGCGGTCATTGCCGCGCAGGTCGACGCGTCGTCTAAGCGCGATGGTCCACCAGATGGAAAAGAGGATGATGGGAAAGGGGGCGAAGGCGCAAACAACGCCCGCGGAGAGTCAGGGCGCGAGTCGGGGCCCACCGAAGGCGGCGACACCGATCGCGGGCATGCGGACGCTGCCGGCGGAACGCGCGATTCTGCGCGGGAAGCTTGCGAGGTGGTCGTCGGTAAGGCGATTCGGTCGGGTAGTCCCAAGCCTGGAGACCCAACGCCAACGCCAGCTTCTGTCGGCGGCGACGGAGTCGAGCGGGAAGGCAGCGACGCCCGTTCCTCTGACGCCAAAGCTCCGGGTGACACCGGGGACCCCGAAAACGTTGGCGAGGGACCAGCGGACGAAGGGCGTGCCGGCGGCGGCGGCGGTGATGACGGCAAGGACAGCGCTGCCGGCAACAGGGACGATCGTCGACAAAGCAAGGAGGCAGAACCCGACAATTCGTACGGCGTTGTCGATCTGACGCTGTCGGACGACGATGATAGCAGTGATGTGGAATTTGTACCGGGCGACCATGAATCTTCCGAGCACCGGTTCAGACAGCGCGTCGCCGCCGCTGCTGCCGCCGCCGCCGCCGCCGGTTCCCGAAAAGAAGCGGGCAAGGGGACTCCTCCTACGCCCGAGGCAGGGGGGACTGGTGCTGGTGGTAAAGCCAACTTGAACGATTTCTGGGGGAAGAGAAAAGGGGCGGCGGACGGTGTGGTCGGAGGGGCGACTGGCACGGCGGCGGGAGGGGGGCAAGGGGTAGGTGATGGAGGTGGACCGAGCGGCTCTCCGCGTTCTTCTGTGGACGCGAAGGAGGAGTCGAGGGGGCGCTCTCTCTCGGCACGCGAAGGATTAGGTGGCCGAGGGTCGGTGTCGGGAGCGGTGGGCAGGCGTTCCAGAAGCAGCAGCAACAGCAGCAGCAGCGGCAGCACTATTGATGTTGAAGGCAAGAAGGACTTCTCAAGGCCTACGGCACGAAGAAAAGTGCGAAGGCGAATTAGCGATTTAAGCGATTCCGGCAGCGGTTCCGGGGGCGATGCCGGCAGCGGTTCCGGGGGCGAATCTGGCAGCGCTTCCAGGGGTGATTCCGGCAGCGATTCCAGCAGCGGTTCCGGGGACGGTTCCAGCGGCGATGACAGCCAGGAATCCTCGTCGGACGATAGAGGGGAATCGAGAAAAGGAAAACGAAAAAAAAAGAGGAGAAACAAAAAAAGGGGGGGGGGGAAGCGGGAAGAGGACGAGGAGGAGGATGACGACTACGACGACGGCGACGAGGAGGTTATGTTTTTGCAAACTCAGCCGGCACGGAGAAGAGTCGAAGGGCCCTTGGACAAGCAGCAAGAGAAAGAGGTGCGGGACCTCGTGCGATGGGGCCAAGGGATTGTTGAGATGCATGTATTGTTTTTGTGGCGTTTTCGAGAACACACAAGAGGGCCCCCAAGGCGACCTCTGCTTGGGCTCTCGTGTGTGAAATCGATCTACCTTGCCGGCGTTACACAAACCTCGAAGCGAACCCTACCGGGACAGCCGCATTAGTGGTGTTCGGTGGGAAGTGTTGTGTTTTTTGAGCAAATGGAATGGTGTGTTATGATCGTCGCTCGACCGTATGCTTTCCCCCCGTCGCGATCCCAATACATTTGCTTCAGGTGGAAGGACTGCAGCACAAGGAGAGGGAGCGACTGAAGAGGGTGAGAGCCCCCTCGGACTGATTTTACGAGGGTATATACATATAAAGCAGACCTTTTTGCTGGGTATTCCGTGGAAAAGGGCGTGCGTTGATATAAATTGCTCGCTGTCCTGGCCGTCGAAGCTCACACCCCGCGGCGAAGAATCTACATGCGCAACGCCCAGTAACGTGCCAGCTGTATTTTCTCTATACGAGGCCTTAACCCTTTTTGGGGCCATAGCGACCGAAAAAATAACGCAGTCCGATTTTATCCGGCATCTACAAGGACAAAGGGCGTTCAGCAGTATTTATACGAGCATCGCCATTTTTTGTTTTTTTTTCCCCATCCCATTTGTTATTTTCGCCCTTCCTTTCTCTTTCCTCCCCAGTCGTAACTCAGATCCGAGGTCACATAAGTAGGCGCTTCTCCCTTCTCCCCACTACGGTTCAGGCCCTGAAATTATGGCAAGTAAGACTCCAGCCCTTCATTTCCCTCGTCGACTTGCATCGAATTTTGCATGCTGAGCGCTTGTCGTACAAATCCTTACGATGGACCTTCGGACGCACCCCTTATCCCAACGGCCCAGGCTGCTTAGCGTGGACTGATGCTGTATCACATGTATTCGTAGGGCTGGGCACTGGCTGACACAGTCAGTAGCGATGTATACTGTCGTCAAAATCGATCAGTATACTGGATTGCAGCAGCATATTTGCCTCTCCTTTCTCCTCTCTCCTTCCGAAACGCACTTGGTGGGTTCCCGTACTATAATATGGCGTGTTTCTTGGACGTACACGAGAAAAAACCTACTGGCGAATATACTGGCCGGGTCAATCAGTAGATTTACTACTGCCAGTAGATTACTACTGCCAGTACATGCTGTGCCAGTGCCCAGCCCTACGTTTTATCCCATCTGAAGTCCGAAAGAAGTATACGAAGTACATGCGCAGTATAATATACGACGTACGGAGCCGAATATGAAAATGTCCGGCAAACCAGAAAAATACTCAGAGCGCCACCAGTGTGATTATTTCTTTTCCAGCCAGAACACACGCTGCTACGTTAGAGAAGACTTGAGAGCGCCACTATTGTGACTATTTATTTTCCAGCCAGAGCACATGCTGCTATATCGTATATATGCAGATACTCCCTCTCCTTTGTTGCATGTTTCTTCTCGCGTCGATGCGTGGCTCTGTCCTGCCTCATAATGGGCTGGAGATTTATACCATCGTTTCCCTCGCTGTTTTCTTTTGCCCCACGTGATGAAGGTCGCGGCGCGCACAGTGCGGACTCCCCCCAGAGCTAGGGGCCACGGGGCACCCCTACAGGTACGCAATTCAGCGGAGCAAGGCGCTCCATGTGCGAGGCTTGAGCTACTACGAACGGCGGAGATAGCTAGACTACGTATACATCTGAATATGTCCCGCCCATTAATGGGCGTGTTCCCCCCCCCCCGCCCCCGTTAAAACCGCGAGGCTTGAGCTATAAACGTTGGGGGACAATTATGCGTCTGAATATTTCCCGCCGGTTTAATATGTGTGTGTTTGTTTGTGTGTGTGCTTTTTTTTACGTTGCAAGTGCGAGGCTTGGGATACAAACGTTGGAGGCAGTTGTGAGTCTGCCCGCCCATTGAAGGGGCATTTTATTTCTGTGTTAGAAAGCTGCCTTGCGCCTCCACGAGTAAGGTGGTGGACAACAAACTTGAGCTGTTTCGGAAAGGGATGAAAGCCCACATGGAGCGAATGATACGAAAAACCCCGCTATTTTCCCCCCCGCTTCTAGATGCCTGTTTGCGTATGAGGTACCGATGCGCATGGGCAGCCGAATTTCGCCGTTTTTTTCACAAGTTTTCTCTCTCGTGTGCAGCAGTACCAGGTAATTACCTTATATTGATAGCAAATTCCAGCTATTGTTAGGTTATTACCTGGTATTCATTGCAAATTCTAGCTATTGGCAGGTAGCCTAAACGAGCAGTTTTTTTTTTGTATTACAATAGTAGCGAACTGCAGCAGGCACACGGCACGCTCAGGGTAGGCCGCACAATCACGACGTTGCGCGCACCGTACACGGCGGGTTCTATTTATCCACCACCCGACAAGGGAACATGCAACCGAGGTTCCGCACGATATATATATATTATCTTATCCCGCGTCCGTTTTTGTCTCCGTCATGCTCTGTGACAGGTGCATTCTCTGATCAGCCCCATGCTCGAGAGAGAGGAAGTTCATCCCGACCACGTGCACGTTCTCGAGGTTGTTCCAGCCGAGGGCCAAAGCACGGAGAAGGTGGTAATCATAGCTCCTTTCCTCGGCAAGCATCTGCTGCAACACCAGGTGTGGAGGAAGCTGGGGTGGGGCAGATAGACGCTGTGATCGATTAACAGCAGCAGTGATCGATGAACAGTAGTGGTCCCTCTATAGTGCCAGTTGCCCGCTATAGTGCCCGTGGAATCTCTCGGCACAAAAGGGATTCGCCAGTGTGGTTTTGTGCGGAGTAGCTCCGGTTGCCGCTATAGTGCGGGTATTGTTGGCTGGTGGATACCGGCACTATAGAGGGACCACTACTGCTGTGACGGTTTTTGTTTCCTGCCCTTGCCATCACGAGTGATGCTTGTAGAGAGGGAAATCATGTGCTTGCAAGCGCTAAATAATCGTGTGCTGTGTTTGTGTTTGGTGTGTGTTTTGTGTGTGTTTTGTGTGTTGTTTTTGTGTGTGACCTTGTTTCCGTTGCTTGTTTTGTTCGTGGTGTTGTTTTTTTTGTTATCCTTGTTTTGCGTGTTTGCTTCACTAGTTGCTTGGTTGCTTGTTTGCTTGTGGGTTTGTGTGTTGTTCGTTTGTTTTGCTTGTTCGCCTTGTCTGGTCAGTTGGCTGGGTGATTGCTGGCTTGTTTGTCTACTATTACGGCGGACCGTAGTGAATAGGACCAAACATTGTTGAAGGAAAACAGATAGGTTTTTAGGTATACCGTAAGTCCCATTTACTTTGGTCCCGCGTAATAGTTATACTGCCTTGTCAGCGTGTTAGGTGTGGTTCGTTGTGGGCTTGGCGCGTATGAAAGCGGGAATCACAATTGCCCCAAACATTTATACTACTAACATAAAAGCGGCAAGGTGATTCGCGTTATACACTGGAAGCACGCCCGACGATAGCACCTTGAAAGGCGTCGCTTGGGAATACAGGGCGTTGCGTACTTTTTGAACGCGCAGTTGCACGGAGATGGGAACTTTAAAAATGAGCGCGTGTAAAATTGCCGTGTGCAGGTGGAGGGCGTGCAGTTTATGTACGACAACCTGGTGGTCAACACGGAGCAACTGAGGGACGGAGGCGAGGGGGCCAAGGGGAACGGGTGCATCCTAGCGCACTGCATGGGTCTCGGCAAGACGTTACAGGTCAGGGGCACGTTTTGTACTGCTCTTTTCTTTTCTTCAACTAATGAAAACAAAGCAGGTACATATATATATATAGGTATGGTATGTCGCAACATAATTTTTGAAAATATATCTGATATCGTTTTTTTTGTGACACACAGGCATTCTTGGACCCAAATCCCGAAAATCACCCTATCGCCCCGATTTTGCCACTACGTAAGGGTTTTCGTTTTTTTCACACTTATGTTGTCAACACGAACCGAAAAACAAAAAATCGTCACCAAACATATAATACCCAAATGACCAAAATGACATAATTTCTGGGGGAACACGGACACCGCGTAGTCAGTCTTACCTTCTGCAGTACATAGGATCATTTTATGATATCACCAACTTTTGAGTTCGCGTCGCCGTGTGCAGGGTTGTTCAGTCGGCCTTCGGGCGAGCACTGCTTATTTTAGGGGGTCTAGTGGTGGTGTAGCACCCCCGCGACCGATTATGTGGACCCCCGACCAATTACGTGGAAAACTGTGTTTTGACGCTTCAACCCCTTCCCCCCTCGCGGTTCTCTGCAGGCCATCGCCATGATTCACGTGCTACTGGCTAACGAGGTGGTTACGGAGGCGGCGACGCTTCCGAGCCCCTCCACGCAGCCTGTAGAGGCGAGGGTTTCGGAATCGGAGAGCGCAAAGTCTAAGGCTTTATCAGCGTCGTCGAAAAGGCCGCCGAGGTCATTCTTGAGAACGTGCCTGGTGCTCGTTCCGAAGAACGTTCTGAGGAACTGGCAGGAGGAACTCGAGAAGGTATTATATAATACGCGCATGGGTGACGATCGACTGGTTGTGTTCGTGGCCAGTGTAGACGGGCACATTGTCTTTCTGCGAAGAGGAGGCGAACAGCCCGGTCCATTCGCTATGCTTGCCCACAATATGGTTTGAGGTAGAGAACGACGCATGCGAGAACTTGGGGCGAATCGTGACTGAGACACCCGGTCCTCCTGTGTGATATTGTTTCAACAGGCTCACCGCGCCTGGAAAACACATGTTCAACATTGCTTGTACTTACGGAACGGTTGTTTTGATTCTCTTCCCGCCTCTTCCGCGACCGTTGTAGTTCCCCCTGGCATCCTCGTTTCGAACGCGACATGGTTGGGGCGTCGAAGTAACCACAGCAGCTGTATGTGTAATTCGTTCAGCCGTGCTGGTGCAGTGTTTTCTGTCGCGACCACGGTCTAGATTCACTGATTTGTTCGAAATCGTACACCGCCTCACTGAATTTGATCGCAATCGTGCAACGCCTCACTGATTTGGTCGAAATCGTACACCGTCTCACTGAATTTGGTCGAAATTGTGCAACGCCTCACTGATTTGGTCGAAATCGTACACCGCCTTACTGATTTTGGTCAAACGTCGTACACTGCCTCACTGATATTGTCGAACTCGCGCAACGCCCTCCATGCGTGGGTGGGGTCCCTTCTCCCGTGTTTTTCTTTACATCATGGGTCTACGACAACACTCCCGTGTTTTTTTTCACTCCATGCGGGGCTACGACAACAATCCGTGTTTTCTTTTTTTTCACACCATGGTGCTTCGACAACAGTGGTTGGGCAATTACTACCCCCGGGGGAAGGTCTCCGTCGTGGACAGGTGAGGAGTGAGCCGCTCCTGCCAGATATATTGGTTGCTGCCCCTCTGCTCAGTTATTTTGACCGGCCCCCCTTTTCTCCCTCTTTTCTGCGCTCTCCGCCGGCAACGAATTCGGTATGAAACCCCCCATTTTGTTTTTCGGCGGGGGGGGGGGGGGGGGTTGTTTTTTTGGGGGGGTTGCAACTCCATTTCAAATGCATGAGCAGTAGTCGTAGACCATAGACCCCTGAGGGGGGGGGGGGGGGGGTGTACTCATGTGCACGGCCGTAATCGTATGGCCATAGACCCTTGCATCCATACAAAGCCTGAGGGGGGGCTCTGTGCGTTTGCGTTGAAGACCGCACCACGTCATTGCTTTAGGATTATGAGCTGGCAGGGCTTCACGGCTATTATGGGGGGCCATAGTAAACACTAGTAAATAGGACCTACGGTACACACACACAAAAAGTTCCATATTTCCCTATTTTTACCAACACTATTTGGTCCTACCATGGTATTTATTATGGTTCCCCGTAATATAGTTGGCGGCGAAGTATGCCAACTATCTGATTTGTGGTAGTTAGGTTTTACTTTTTTTTCATCAGTACAAAAAAAAACACGTCGAGCCTCAGTTAGATAGAGAGGCACATACGCAGAAATCCGCAATATTACCTCACGCAACTAGCTAAAATTACCTTAGCCAACCAATTATTAACCCACGCAACTTAACTGAAATAGCTTAGCCAACCACTTATTAATCTGCGACTCATCGTGGTCAACCATCTCGCGGTCCTACATTTTGTTTTTTACTGCTGTATATACCTCCATACACAGCGGGATTGTTCGCATACGACTGACGCAACTACAGTAATCAACTATCTAACAGCCCTTGCCCTTTTTGTTGTTGTTGAACGCCGCCTATACAGCGGGAACATTCACGAGCGACTGATGAAGATTGAGCACTGGCAGGCAGAAGGAGGGATCCTGGTGATGTCGTACTCGGTTTTCCGGAACATGTCGAAGGCGGGGGAGGACCGGGACAGGACCCGAGAGCTTTTGGTGGACCCTGGCCCGGACGTGGTCGTGGCGGACGAGGCCCACTTGTTGAAGAACGAAGAGGCCCAGGTATGTATATATATATACATGTATTTGTACTCGTGGGTTCGAGTCCCACGGCGGTCACCAACGTGATTACTAGACTCCAGCCGTCGTCGTTGCTGCCGCGTAGAAGTCGCCTTGGAGAGGTCCCGGAGCGATGGTCCCTTCTAGCCGTCGTTACGGTCGGACGTAACCGAGCAGAGTTCTTTCTTATTAAGTAGCAAGGAGAATGCTATCGCTCATCAAGAGCGAACCTACAATCATGTCACTGTGAGGGTCTCGTCGAGACTCACCTCAGTCGGGCTTTAAGGCGGAGGAACATCGAGTCAGCTTGAGGGGAGAGATCACGTTGTTCATGCAGCGGACCTCTCACGCCCCCAGATCCGGTCTGGCCGGATCTTTGGTGCTTGACTTTGGGATGTATCCTTCCATGCATGCGTGTTCTGAGATCTACGATAGATACGTCTGACCCTAACCGTCACATATACTCATATATATAATATACATATATATACGTACGTAACCGTTATTAGGGCTGTGCGTATAGGTCGCCGAGTAGTTTATTAGTTGGCTAGGTTTTACAGTTAGTTGCGCGGGGTATTTTTTATAATTTGTTTTGCGGAGTTCTGCGTGTTTGTTTTCTGGCCGGTGCGTTTGTTTTGTGACTCGACGTGTGGATTTTATTGATATATATATATCTAACTGGTAGCCACGAAGCCTGTAGGCCCGGATGTCGAGGGTTCGATTCTCCCCATGGAGGTTTTTATTCTCAAATGACACCGTCTGTCGAGAGCGCATATTATAGCGTGGGTAAGCAAAATTCGACGAAAGTTGACGAGGGAAGAGAGTGCTGAAATCTTCTCGCGATAAAAATGCAAGGCAAGAACCGTAGTGGGGGAGGAGGGAGAGGGACCTACTTTGTGACCCCGGATCTGAGTTACGACTAGGGAGGGAGAAAGACGGAAGTGCGAAGATAATAAATGGGATGGACAAAAAAACAATAATATATTTATAAAGCAAAATAAGTCGATAGGTTGGCTTACTTCGTCACCCGACTAATACCAACTACCAACTATTATTACGGTGAAGCATAGTAACCGAGAACAAATATGCTTTGTAAAAATACTGGAATATATGGATTGCTGTGTATGTGATAGATCCTGATTACTATGGTCCCCCGCAATAGCTACAGTAATAGCCGTCAAGTTCAGCTAAGACATACCTTGCTCACAGCCCTATTCATAGTAAACGTCCTTCTTTCTATTTCGTGTGTCCGACTGTTGATTTGATGCCTTATTATCTCGGGGCGGGGGGGGAGGGGGAGGGGGGGGAGGGGTACTCATGTCGTGCATGGCCGTAGTCGTGTGACCATAGACCCTCGCATCCCTACCATGCCGGGACGGAGCACGTTGGGTTTTCACCAACCAGGCAGATATTGCTTGCACCAAGCGCGTACCCCTCGAGGGCTTATGAAGTAGTTGGTACTCCTATATATAGTACCGGTATTCTACAAGAATAAAATCAATGCGTTTTTTTTCAACCTGCGAACGGAACGAGATTTGGCTTTGTTGCCTCTTACGAATGTTACACGGCTGTCTACGAGTATCGTTCTACATGTCCGGATTCGGGCGTTCTGACTGCCGTGTGTTATTCATGAAACATACTGCGTCTATATGTTGCTTATTAATCTGCTTTCTTCGAGACAATGGCTTGGTTGGCAGGGTTTGAGCGCATGGGCCTTTCCGCTCGGTCGTCTCCGCTCGACCGCCGCCGATAACACAACCTCGTGACTGGCACGTACGTAGCCCGGCGCGAGACGGATGTTGGCACGCCGTTGGGCGGGGTGCTACAAGTGGAAAGCGCCGCTATGAATAGGCCGGTATGAACACTCCACGAAACGGGTATTTCCATACCGCTATATAGACTGGTATTGGTTCCCGCTGGTTTCTTTTTTCGTAGCGAGTGCACCGCGGGAACTGCTTCCGATTTTTTTGCATTCCGGGGGGGCTAATCTTGCATGAATAATCAGAACCCACGATGGACCCAAAAACCAGATATTTCCCTATGATTTACGCACCATATTTGGTTCTGATTAATATGGTATATCCCCCCGGTACTAGGTGACGGTGGCCATCAAGAAGATGCGGACGAAGCGGCGGGTGGCGCTGACCGGGTCCCCCCTCCAAAACAACCTGGTGGAGTACTACACCATGGTTGACTTCGTGCGCAAGGGCATGCTCGGTGACCTCCGAAGGTTCAAGAACTACTTCGAGGCTCCGATCATCAACGGGATGCTCACCGATAGCTCGCCGTATGACGTTAAGGTGCGAAATCTGCGCTTTCGTGAGGGACTCAAATGACTGCGTCACACGCAGATTGATGGTTGTGAAGCGTGAGGTTACCTGCCGACATGTTGTTTTGGTGTTGGTGGTGTTGGTGTTGGTGTTGGTGTTGGTGATGGTGTTGGTGTTGGTGTTGGTGTTGGTGTTGGTGTTGGTGTTGGTGTTGGTGTTGGTGTTGGTGTTGGTGTCGGTGTCGGTGTCGGTGTTGTCGTTGGTGTTGGTGTTGGTGTTAGTGTTGTCGTTGGTGCTGGTGCTGGTGTTGGTGATGTTGGTATTGTTATTATTTTTGTTTTCGATGCTGTTATCGTTGTTGTTTTTCCAGTGTCACATCGCCAAAAGTCTAGCCCTTGGTCACAGGACAGGCCCCAATGGCGAAGTCAGCTAACTGAACATTTTCCTCGCTGGCCCACGATAGTCACGGTACCTGCTATGTATTGTCGACGCAAGCTATACGTTTAAAGTGCATGCCGAACCCCAGTTTCTCCCGCGATGGTAGCGCCAACGTCTAGTTGCGTTCCGCAGCGTTTGCCGCCTTTCGTGAGTCTAGGGAGCGCCTTTCTCGGTGCTGGACCAAGGCTGGACACTTGATACGTTTCTTCGCCCATTGGGGTTGCATCGTACGCACTTGCTTGTATAATATACAATGTACAAGGCGTCAGGTGTACGTTCGATAAATTTGCTCGATATTCGTCTTTGCAAGCTGTTTTTGACGCCTCTGCGCCACGACTCCCTGCGCTCGTCGCGGGTCGTTACGTTTCGCCTGTTTTTTTTGCCGAAATCTCTCGTTTGATCATGTTGTGTTTTGCGCGATATTTATGTGGGCGTTTTTTCCCCCGCTTGTGGGCGTTTGTTTCCGCTGTGTGTATGTGGGTGTCCCGCTCTGAGCAGAGGAGCCAAGGTCGGTCGCACGTTCTCCACGAGACTCTCAGGGGGTTCGTCCAGAGGAGGGACGTGTCGTTTATGGCCAAAACGCTCCCTTCGCACGTGGTGAAAGAGGAGATTGTCCTCAAGGTTACGCTGACCAAGAAGCAGAAGGAGCTCACGCAGAAAATTTTCAGGGAATGCCAGTGAGAGCCGAAGGGTGTTTTACTGTGGGACCGGGAGGCCAGAAGGCCAGTCGACAGCCGACTCGAGTGTCGCGACTTATCAATAGCAGACCCCGTAATCACGCAAGTTGATTGTTGGTGTTGGTGGTGTTGGTGGTGTTTGTCGTGGTTTATTGTTGTTTTGGTAGTGTTGTGTTATGTGTTACGTGTTATTGTGGTAGCCCTGTGTAAACCTGTGCATATTTGTGTGAACCTGTACGTACATATTTGTGTAAATCTGTGTATATTTGTGTAAACTTGTGCCAACTTGGGTCAACCTGTATTAGCGTGTGTGGGTGTGTGTAAACATGTGTAAATGTGTGAATCGTGTGTAAACCTGTATACACTTGGATAAACGTGTGTGTAAGCTTGGATAACTTGTGCGAGTTTGTGCAAACTTGAGTAAACTTGTGGATATTAGTGTATTATAATTCCGTGTAACCGTGCGTAAACTTTGAGAAACTTGCGTTAACGTTTGCAAAGATGTAAAGTTGTCTAAACTCGTGTGTAATATTGTGTACACTTGTGTGAACTTGTGTAGACTTGTCTAGACGCGTATAGACATGTGTAGACATGTGTAAACTTTTATAAACGTGTGTAAATTTGCGTACCCGTGTGCATACTTGGGTGAACTTGCGTAAGCTTGTGTACGGCTAGAAGGTTTGTGTGAACGCGTGTGAACTTGTGTAAACTTTGTGTAACTTCTGTAAACTCATGTAAACTTGTGTAAGCCTGTGTCAACCTGGTTAAATGTACCTGAGTAGATTACATTTGTGTGAATCTGAGCCGCGGTACCGCTCTCCTCCCTCTCGCGCTCTCTTTCGGCACGCCGCTCAGACTGACCTCGAGAAAAGGAGCCGTGATGAGAGTGCTCTCGAGTCTGCAACTGATGTGGACGCACCCGTTCGTTTACGAGGCGGAGGAGGAGCGGAATGCCAAGGCGGAAGCGGATTGGGCTGCCGAGGAGGAAGAAGGCGACGAATACGACGCAAGCGAGGCTATCGCTATCCTCGATACGTCCGATGATGTGAGAGGGGTAGGTTAGGGTTGCGGTTAGGATGCGAGCCGCTCCGGTAGTTTAGGGTTGCGGTCGGGATGCGGGCCGCTCCGTACATTTTTGCATGCCGCAGAAGTTGTGTTTTTACTACCACGTTTTCGGTGGCCGGGGTCGGAGCGGGAGCTACTTTTCACTGCCCGTAGGTCGGTTTGCTGACGGTGAGTTGTTGGGTATTGGGGTGCCGATTTATGTGTTTTGTTTTGTCAAGTACTCTAGTGTTTTTACCTGTTCGTCCCTGACCACGCTTCCCTCAACGGAAACGGCGCGTCACGCCGACACGCGACTAGACTAGACAAGCTGGATTATTTGAGCCGAACATTGTTCCCCTACGTATCCAACTCAATCCAAGAGGAGAGGCGTGTGTGCCTGGAATAAGTAGTATACGCTATAGTGCGTGATCATCGCTCCGCGCTTATTTGATGCCCTCGCCCCCCTTTCTGTTTGTGGCAGACTGATCACGGGAGTGGTGGCAGTACCGCCGAGCCATCGAAGAAGAAGGGCAAGCTTTTGCCAGCTTCCGCTAGCACCGACATCGATGTCACGGCAGAGGGCTCGCCTAACCCCCACAGCGTCGGCGAGGCAAACGGCCCCCCTGCTCCCGAAGGTGTGATCAGCTGCGGTGGCAGCGCTCCAGCAAGTAGTCGCGATGACAAACCTGGCGAAAGCGCTCCTCTTCTCACCACCGGTGTTGGTGGCATGCAACCCGACCTGAAGCAAGCGAGTAACGGCCACACCGTCCCTGAAGCGGAGCGGGTCTTAGGCGCAGCAGCAGGGGTGAGGGGCGCGGTGGCGACGGCGAAGGTGCCGGCGTCGGCGGCCTGTACCCCGCTAAGGACGTTGTTTCCGGGAACGGACACCAATGCCGTCAGCAACGGTAGCGGCAGGGGCAGTGGCGAAGGCGTCGATGGCAACAGTGCAGGCGGCGATGTCGGCAGCTGCAGTAGCCGCGCTGAGGTCTGCGGACAAGCGAGGTCTCAGGAGGAGATGGCGGCAGGGGATTGCAACTCCGCCGGAGGCGTTGTTGCGGCTTTATCCTTATCGGAGACGCCGACAAAGCGGCCGAGGTTGGAGGTAGAATGCGTAGAGATAGTGGACGGGGACGACAGTCCCGAGACGGTCAGCAACGCAGGCGAGGGCGGGGCTGAGGGTGGGGCAGCAGATACGGCGAAGAGAGCACCCGCTACTGATTTCGCGGGAGCTGTTCCGGAGAAAGCTTCCCCATCTCGCGGACCTGAGGGCAGCGCAAATACAGCCTCACAACAGCAGCAGCAGCAGCAGCAGCAGCAACAGCAGCAACAGCAGCAACAGCAGCAGCAGCAACAGCAGCAACAGCAACAACTGCAGCAGCAGCAGCAGCAACAGCAACAACTGCAGCAGCAGCAGCAGCAACAGCAGCGGCAGCAGCAGCAGCAGCAGCAGCAGCAACAACAACAACAACAACAACAACAACAACAACAACAACAACAACAACAACAACAACAGCAGCAACAACAACAGCAGCAACAGCAACAGCAGCAGCAGCAGCAGCTGAAGAAGAAGAAAAAGCGACAGAGGGCGAAGCAGCAGGAGGGCAAGGTTCGGCTGCTTCCTCTCGACGACACCTTCGACGTCAAGCTCAGCGCCAAGGTGAAAGTTGTGCAGTTTTGTGCGGTCTCGCCGTCTTGAGTTTCCGCAGGTAGTCGGGCTGCTCCTCACGCTGTGGCGCGTCTGGAAATGCTTGGGCCTTTGGAGGCACGTAAGACGCAGCCCTCCCAAGAGGTGTTCCTGAATGTCGGCCCTCCCCCGAACTTGTGTACAATTCATAATAGATCAAACCGCTGGTTACGCAGCTGCTGCGTTACATAATGCTCAAAACCCCCGTCTGCGCTACGATGCACTCGCACGGTTACTAGAAAAAACCCCATCCACCCCGTTTGCCAAATGTCGACTCACCCCATTTCCATGTATATACCGCTTTAACGTTCCTCTCCGGGCGTGTGTCGTTTCTACCGCTTGTTCTCCAGATGGTTATTCTTCTCGAGATCATCGCGCGAGCCATTAGCAAGAACGACAAAGTTCTGGTTTTCAGCCAGCGCCGTCTAGTCCTCAACTTCGTCGAGAGGGTCCTCATGACGAAGGGGTGGGGGGGCTTCGTCAAGACCCCTGCTCCTGCCCCGGCATGGCGATACGCGTTCAACGAGCCGGCCAATGCCGGCAGCTGGGGGCCGTGGGAGAACGGGAGGCACTACTTTCGACTGGACGGGACAACGTCATCTAAAAAGAGGCGAGTTAATAAGGAGTAGGGGCGGCGGCTACCTTTACGTATTGGACCCCCCAGAGGTATCTGTTGAGCGTGATTATTTCGCTGTCAAGAACCGCGACCCTTGGTGCACGTAGGAACCGCAGCCCGCTTTTTTTTTGTTCTTCATGATGTTCGACCGAAGATGCGGTGTCGCGTGCGTCGATCGATATACAGTAACCCATTTATGCAGGAGTTTCACCGTCCTGCTGTGGTTGTCTCAAAAGAGCGACGAAAACAATGTCGGGTCAATTGTGTCACCGGAAAGCCTTTTGCTTCGGCAAATCTAGCAGAGGACCAAAGGTTAGCGGGCATGAACTTTGTATACATGTAGCCGATTGGTTTGTCCGTGTTTTGGTCGGCTCCGTGCATTGAGCTGTAACCCCGAGCGCCCACTATTGGCCGTGCTCTTTGCGCAGGCAAGCCATGATCCAGGCCTTCAACGACCGCAAAAACACGAGGACGGGGGTGTTCCTGGTGTCTACGAGGGCGGGAAACATGGGCATCAATCTCGTCGCCGCCAACATAGTGGTGCTCATGGACACGAGCTGGAACCCTGCCAACGACCTCCAGGCCATGTTCAGGTGAACCTTGAAATGTTGAAATGCCACCCTCTGCGTGCGAGTGGTCGAGGTAGTAGCCCCCCCCCCCCCAGGAAGTGGCCACACCAGAAATTGAATTAACTCATTGAAACTGTCATCCATATGCAAGTCCGCCTCACAAGCGGTTCTTGGTAGGATGCAGCTCACCCTTCATGCGACTCGCCCAACACCTCACGGCCCTTCGCGCTTGGTGCTAGCAATGTCTGCCTGGTCGGTGAAAACCCGACATGCTCCGTCCCGGCATTGTGGGGATGCGAGGGTCTATGGTCATATGACTACGGCCATGCATGAAAATGAAGTACCCCCCCCCACCCCCCGCTCCGTCCCGGCATTGTAGGGATGCGAGGGTCTATGTTCATACGACTACGGCCATGCATGAATATGAAGTACCCCCCTTCCCGATGTTTAGTAACCTCCAGCTGAAGCGTGAACGCACCGGTAGGTGTTATTTCAGGCTATAAAAAAAATGGCGTTGTTTTAGTTTTCGGCCCTTTTGTTGCTGGTTTGTTGGTATTATTTGTTTTTTGTTATGGCTGATTTTTGTTTTCGTTGATTGGTTCAAGATCATCGGTCTCTGCGAGTGTTGCTTGGTGAGATTTTACAAGCTCCACGGAAAGCAGAGGTGTTCGTACTCCTCTGTCGTTTTGCCTTCTGTACGACTGACTGTACGATAGTGCAGGAGGCGAGCAGCTGCACTCGTGGCTGCTTGACGCGTTGAAAAAACAAAAATAGTTGCTCCATGCGCGGAGCGTTCCGCGGGAGATCGGTTTTGCCGCTATCGGTAGACCTATAGCATACTTTTCGTGAGCAGGGTCTGACGTATTGTAGGCCATGCGGAAGGCAAAACTTATTCATCTCGGTCGGGCAGGGTACATGGAATAATGTGCCGCCGAGGAAGTAGGGATCATTTTCGCTGCGAGGTTAGTTTAGCGCATAACCACCCTGGTGCGCCGTATGGACCGGTGGGCACTTTATTAAACCCGTACCAACTATTATTTTAGGCCTGTAGCGCGAAAAAAACAAACCCGCTTCGCCCCTTCCGCTATACCAGTTATATAGTCATTGTTTCATTTGCCGTCTGATGATGTGCGGCGTGAGAGTGTCAATCACAAACAGCGACGAAGAAAACAAAATCGAGCAACATCGCTATAATTGTCGTTATGGTGTATGTTAAGTATTACGTCGTTTTTTCACAGGATCAAATGCCGTTTACGTCGATGCACGGGCCTCTAGCGTGTTCAGATCCGGTGGACCAATCAGCAATCTACTGTAGTGTCCCACGGGTCCTTAAATCGTCCCATCAAAAAGCGTGACATTTCTCGCGAGGTTTCGAGCATTTCGTCATTGTGTTTAACCGTCGTCGTTCACCATTGCCGCGAAAGGTGCTATCGGATTGGCCAGACCAAGCCAGTGCAGGTCTATCGTCTTGTCATGGCCAGGTCTATGGAGAACAAGATGCACAACAAACAGGTTTGTGCATGCGTCCATGCCTGTCGGTTTTGATGTCTATAGCTCGTCTTTCCTTCTTGGAAACCTATTCAGAAAGCTGTCTCTGGTTGGACCCATGTGTTCAATTCATACCAGATACCTGGCAAAACACGAAAGTGACCGTCTAGTTGATCTATCTCGGTAGATTTGTCTGCCTATTTTCATCTATTGTCAGCGACATGTGTCTGTCTGCCCAGTTCCTCAGTGTGCTCGACTCGTACATATCATATGTTGAGTTTGGGTCTCCCGCCTTTGTCTTGTATAGAAATCGGCATCCTCGGCCTGTTTTTTAGGTCGGCAGTTTTCACCGTCGGCAGGCATTTCTTCTCAAGCGAAACAACCCCGTTATGCAAACACGCCTCTTCCCACTGAACGACAGATCACCAAGCACGCCTTGGCGGGAAAGGTGGTGGACGCGAGAAACCCCGGACGGAAGATATCTCGGGCGGATCACACGGTCAGCCTGGATGACGAGTACTCGCGATACGAGGTGCGAGGGGTTGGGTGGTCAAGGGCCATCGCCTCGCGTTTTGACGATGATGGCAATGATGATGATGATGGTGTCCTCACATTAGCTCATTTTCCTCAAAATGTATCACGTGATTGCAATTTACCCCCTGCATCGGGCACAAGCACAAAACACAGCGTTCTGCCTTTTTGTTGCTGTGTTATTTGATTGCTGTTCCAGACGTATCGCCGGCCACAAATTGTTCGTTGCGGTGGAAGCCGTATTCGTGGCTCATATTCCCACCATTTCTGCTTTTCGGTACGTGTACACGGACCGGTTTTTAACGCAACCGCCGATATTTCCCCAGGATGGAGACCAGTCAGGGGAGGCAAAGTTCATGTCCCCGGCTGATGCGGAGGCGTCGGCTGTGATACCTATGACCCAAGAGGACGCCGAGACGATGACTGTCGAAGACGACAGGCTGGCTTACATCCTCGGAATCGCAGAGGAGCCGTCAGAAGAAGCACCGAAAGGATGCGAGATGCAGCAGACTCCGCTGCCGGGTGCTCCAGGGGTGGCTTTGGGGGCCTCACGGGACAGCGGTGGCAGTGCGGGCGGGCCGGAGGTCGGGCGGGTACCAAGGTACGCAACCCCCCGGCGAGAGTGCAGCAGTTGCCGAAAGTAGTCGCCGTGCCCCGTGTTGTGTATTTTCTTGTTATCGTCTGGTGTAGCGGGGTTTCGCAAGCACTACTTTACGAATGCGGTGATCGTCTGGTGTACTCGTGGCAGAGTTGCGCAAGCACTACCGCACGTGTTTAGTGCGGGTGGTTTGATCGAGGTTGGCGGCTTTCTGTATGTGTGCAGAATGGGGTGCGGGGTACGGAGTGGGGGTTGCCTTTGTGTTCTGGTGGGCTGTCGGCCGCTCGTCAATGCAGCATCCTTTTTTGCTTCAAGGGTTAGGGTTACACCGCGCCAATTTTCGCGGTCGCACAGTGTCCCTTGAGAGGACATACACGAATGGTACACTTATTCAAGCTTTCTATCCCTCCGAAACAAAATTAGGGGCTCTTCTCCCCTAAACTACCACGAGATACTCCTCCCCTAAAATAATACCTTTATGTACCGAAATGTAAGCACCGTTTTATGTCGAATGCTATTATACAAGCAGCGCTTATATTTCGGGACATAGTGATAGTATACACCCTCCTTGACTGATGTTTTTCTCCCCCCGCTGTTTCCGCTTCTTTTTTTTTGTTTCCCGTCGTCCTCTTCTTTCTGGGCATGCATCGCAGCGCTGCCATAGCGTTGCTTCCCGACCCTAGCACTATCCCCGACCCTACGGCGACAGGAAAGGGACCCTCAGCTCCTCGTGGAGAATCTTCGGCCGTTCTTGCGCGTCCAGCTGATGGGACAGCGACGATCGCGGGTGGCAGCGGTGGGGGCGTTGAGTCGGGACCAAACTCGTCCTCGGGCGGAACGGGGGCGGCGGCAGCGACTGCCGCGGGATCGAGCGCCGGGGCGGGGACGGCGGGTGGGACCAACGGGGGAGGGAGAGAGCACGCGCAAGACAGCATGCTGGCGCACCTGCTCAGGCACTTCCACCCGGAGTTTATAGGTGCATTGCTTTCTTTTGTGTACGAGTAGGAATGCGTGTTTTCGGGACTTGAGTCAAAAGCCCATGCGCTTTTTGGGGAAGCATTGGGGTTGCGTGGGTCCATAGCCGTTTCTTGACGTATGATATGAGTGATTTGACGCAGGCTTCTCCCACGGTGCGGACACAGCGATATGAGCTTCGATAATGAGACTGTGGGGTGTTCTCGGTAAAAGTTGGAGTTTGGCCCGGAGGCGTCTAAGTTGGACCCACCACCATCTCCATGGGAGGTGCAGCAGTCTCGCGGGCCCGAATTATCGTCGTATGTTCCTGATTTTCCGATGATCCTGTGTTGTTGTCGGGCGCTGTAAGAATAGGTGGTCGACTTGTTCGTCCGTCTCTGGAGGGTACGAAGTACATTTTTATCTCTAACCGTTTCATGTACCGGTATGCTTCCACGTTGCTTCGGGGACAACTCGGGGCTTGCCTTGAGAACAACCCCCTCGCTGTTGAGCCATCGATTCTCATGAACATCTTCCTCTAAGCCAAGCGTGTTCGATGCCCTTCTTTCCTTACGCAGTATATGCCCCCAACACTTTTACTGTTACTGTCATGCTCCAACCCTACCTCAACCCTACCAGTAAACGTTTTGCCGTATCTGACATGCGCCAATCTTGCCCCCCCACCTCCCCTATTATATATTTATAGGTTGGGTTGGCGTCGGTTGGCAACGACGCTGTAAAACACGCCACTCGCTGCGTGAGCTAGACAACCAGGGTGCTGCGTTTTTTTTTTTTTTTTTTTTGGCGGTCACAAATCCTGGCGCGTCGAGTAGGATCATTTTGCGGGGTGGAGAACCTTTGTCCGCACAAGGGAAATGCGTCGTATTCACGTAGTGTTAATATCGTAAGGCGTCCGCGAGCAGTTTACACTTGTAAAACCCATGCTGTCTCGGAGTGAGCACAACCAGAAATTAATTAACTCAAATTGAGCGTCGTTCCATATGCAAAGTCCGCCTCAGAGGCTGGTTCTTAGCAGGATGCAGCCTCACCCTCCATGCCGATCGACAATACCTCGAGCGGCGTTTCGCTTTGGGCAAGCGAATGTCGACCTTGCGTTGGTGAAACCCAACGCGCTTCGTCCCGCATCTGTAGGGATGCGAGGGTCTATGGTATATGACTACGGCCGTGCACAACATGAGTACCCCCCCCCC